>JAMKCH010010951.1:0-54838 GCA_023653785.1 Ophioderma brevispina
TTTTTGGACAAAAAGCGTGCGCCGAGTTGTTAGCCTTTTATCAAGTTTGGATTAAATGTATTCAATTTGTTGAGTCCGCCCCTCTCTGGACCGTCAAAGTCAGTCGTAAATCAAAAGCCTTTTTCGCAACTATTCCTTTTTCTTGTTCATGTTTTTCGGGATATTTCTTCTGAAACTATAGCGATCGTTGATTGGTGCAATGATGATGTCATCGTTCGCTTAAATAGTTCCGAGACTACGCGTTTATGAACTGATCAAAATAACCATTCAATCTTGGGTTTTGGTAAGCCGATTCAAAAACAAAGCGAACCCGGGCGAGGAAATACAAGCCAGGATCCCTGATGCAGGCTGTCAGCAAGCTGGAATGTAAAATGGCGAACACTTTTGCTGCTGTGAAAACGGCACAGTGAAAAATCATGGTGGAATTAACATGCACGTTTTGTCAGTGTCACTGTGTAGACTGTAGGATCCCGGTTGTACATGGTGTTGTTAGGATTATTCGAGCTCGCTACACGTACGGTTAACTTGCTGAATTGACTATCATGAGGGGATGAACTACGGCTAGTGTTTAATGATGTGGATCGCTACATAATGTGAATTTTACAGCATTGTAGGTGAAACGGGATTTGTTATTTTACACGTAGTTTCATTGCCTCCGTTTCAGCCAGGGTTTGGTCGAAAGTTTAGCCTTAAATTGTGTGCACAGTAATAGGGTGCCTGTCAAGACATGGTAAGTTCCCGAGGTTAAGTTTACATGTTGAGGACTAGGATGTGCGTTGTCCCCTAAAAAAATTATCGGCGTGAATTGGAAACTTTATTCTGGCTTGAATTTGGGATGTTCGCCAAACGTCACATTTGCGTGGCATGGTGATACGCGGGTCAGGATTCATAATTATTCAAAAATCCTTGTAATGTCTGTGAGTGGCAATTTTTGACTGGTCAAATGCAGTACAGTACAAATATTTGATTAAAATGACTGACGTATGCCCTAGTCAGTTTCGTCATATTCAGTGTGTGTTTGTGCAGGGAGGTGGGAAAAACTTTTTACTGCCTTTTACGGGGACTTTTATTTCTGCGAGCTGGATTAGCCGATATTAACTAGTCCATCTGGCATGCATCTCACATCCTACGGACCTCACTCTCACTCCGCAGCTGTCAAGAACTCGTCGATTTTTGCTTTGAATCGTATGCTAATTAGGCGGTGCAAAAATCGCTTGGAATTTGACGGGCGAACTCCTCGATATTTGGCAAGTATCTGAAAATCTGAAATTGGGCGGTGCTTACTATGACGACTACTTTGATTGACACATTAGGCTTTGCACTGGGAAATACATTTGCGCAAAGAACGCCCTCGCTCCGCTCGGCCTCACCCTTCGGGCGTGGTTGTTGGATAAAAAGCGAGGCGTCCTTTGGACAAAGACTAGCGCCAAGTTTTAACAATTGTAATTCAATACTCCACCCTAATCCCTAGATGTATTTTATAGAGAAAATAACATTGTAGGTTTTAATTGACTTATCTAAAATAGGTTAAGAAGAAAAAATACACTCAAGATGCGAAAAATTATATTTCCCACCCCTAACCCCTTATTATTTGCACGGCAAATCTGTCATACATGCGCTATATACAGCCGATTCGGGGGGGGGGGGTTGTGGTCAGTGAAATAAGCATATTCATGACTTATGTGATGTGTTTAACTACCAAGCCGAAGAAAAATTTCTTATTTAGTTTCTAAAGGCAATTCAAATATCGTTTGAATCCACACGTCGGACCTATTTTTTTCCACAAAAACGTGTTTATACATGTTAATTTTTAAGTAACCGCAGTAAAGAGTGCCAAACGCACGAAAATGGATATTTTTTACATATATGTCATTTACGATTACCTTTAGAGACCCATAACTCCCTTTCATTGTGTCGGGGGGAAGCAAAAATGACACTTTTTCATAAAAAGGGTTTTTCCATATTTGGTAAAAAAATTAGAAAAAATCAAAAACAATGTTTTCAAGTGTGTTCAAGGGCGCACAACACTAAATCACATTCCACGTTTGGGGGAATGCTAGGTAGTTTTCCGTTAAATAACAAAACATGTGTGAGATATTTTGCAGTCCTTGGGGACCGGTTTCTCCAGTGAAGGGGATAATTATAATAAAAGTGAAATTTTTTTTTTTTTTTTTTTTTTTTTTTTTACAAAATTTTGAAATTCGATATTCGGTGTAGACAGTATGCCATCGACTTCCGGCTTGGTCGACAGCGTCTATGAGGCGTGCACGTCGGCTCAATATAGTGGTGGCGCTGTTCATATGCTTTTTTTTTAAAGTGTTTTTTGGTTGTTTTTTAATATCAAAATTGCTAATTCTTTGAAAGTTCAGTTTGTTCTATAGGGATGGTATCAAAACATTCAACATATTGTCACGCGGGTGCAAATCGAGGGGCGCGAATGTGGTACTACTTTACGTGTATTTCAATTGAGCGTTTATTTAATGGTGTGCGCCCGTTGAACCGCTATTTCGGGACTGTCAATTTTCACTATTTGCGATTCGAGTCTGAAAAGACCTCCGACTTCTTTAAATTTGTGAGATTTGACATTACACATCTATATTGACCAAATCGCATAAACAATCAATTGTTGACGATTTAACAAAAGAAATCGTTGGAAAACACAGGTGCTCATGAAAATGGTCGATTTTATGGCCGTGTTTTCGCTATGACTGCAATTTAAGCCCAATCCTGTTGAGATACGGAGTGTTGACACCATACTCGCGAAATCAACTGTTACATTGAAATTCACTATATGGCTGGTGTATTTTTATACTAAAAAGACAAGAACAATACTAATTACTAGTCCAGTTCGCAATTTGTTTCTCCGTTTTACGGGAAGCGGGAATTCCAAAACCGCGATTCCCTTCCATGTTTTTGACCAAATAAGCGGGCGCCGAGTTCGCCTTTTATCAAGGCTTTGATTATTTATTCCAATTTGTGTGAGTCCCGCCCCTCTCTGGGTACCGCTCAAAGTTCAGCAGTCGTTAATCAGAGCCCCTTTTCGCAATATTTCCTTTTTCTTTGTTACTCTCATTGTTTTTCTGGATATTTGCTTCTGAAACTATAGCGATCGTTGATTGGTCATTGATGATTCATCGTTCCGCTTAAAATAGTTTTTCTAGAAATACGATTTTATTGGAACTGATCAATACCATTCAATTATTGGGTTTTGGTAACCGATTCAAAACAAAGCGACACCGGGGCGAATACAGCAAGGAGCCTGATGCAGGCTTACAGCAAGCTGGGATGTCAAATGGCGAACACTTTGCTGCTGTGAAACGGCACAGTGAACATCAATGGTGGATTACTGCATCGTTGGTTGTCCAGTGTCACTGTGTCGACTGTAGGATCCCGGTGTACCTGGTGTAGGATTATTCTAGCTCGCTGCACGTACGGTACTGTGCTGATATGAACTATATGAGGGTAATTTGAAGCTACGGCTACGTGATTCTGATGTGAATTGCATAGATAATGTGAATTTTAACATCATTGTAGTGAACGGATTCGTATTTTACACACGTAGTTGTTCATTGCATCGTTCAGCAGCCATGTTCGGCCGGAAGTTTAGCCTTAAATTGTGCCGTAATAGGTGCCTGTCAAAGACATGGTAAGTTCCCGAAGTAAGTTCATGTCTAGACCAGGAGGTGCGTGTCCCCTAAAATCCCGCGTTAATGGTGCATTGGACTTTATTCTGCCTGGCTTGAATTTTGGGATGTTCGCCACACGTCACATTTGCGTGGCACGTTGATACGCGGTCAGGATCATCATTTATTCAAAATCACTTGTCAATTCTGTGGAGTGGCAATTTTGGACTGGTCCCTGCATCAAATATTTGATAAAAATGGACTGACGTAGCCCTATCTAGTCTCAATAATTCAGATAGTGTTTGTGCCGGGGAGGTGGGAATAACTTTTAACTAGCCTTTACTGGGACTTTTATATTACATTTCTGGCAGTAGCTGGGCTACCTATATTAACTAGTCCCATCCTGGCATTGCATCTCGACATACCGTACCGGACTCACTCGCACTCGGCAGCTGCTGTCAAGAACTCGTGATTTTTGCTTTGAAAATAGTTTGCTAATTAGGCCGTGCAAAAATCGATATGTGGGGGTAATTTTTGAACAGGGCGACGTCATCGATATTGGCAGGTATCTGAAATGTTTGTCATCGATGAAATTGGGCGTTGCGGACGATGACGATACTTTGATTGAACACATGTAGTCTTGCACTGGGAAATACCAAATTATGCCGCAAACGCCTCGCTCCGCTCGGCCTCACGGCCTTCGGCGTTCGACACGCGCCTTCGGCGCGCTCGTGGTTGGTGGATAAAATGGCGATGCGTCTTGACAAAGACTAGCGCCAAGTTTTAACATTGAATTTTCACACTCCACACTAATCCCCGAGGTATTTTTAGAAGAAAAATAAACATTGTAGGTTTTATTGCCCTTTATATAAAATATTTAAAGAAAAAGTACACATCAAAAGATGCGAAAATTAACAGTTTCTCCTCACCCCTACCGCATTATTAAGTTGCACGGCAATCCGTGTCATACATGCGCTATAGTGACAGGCGATTCGGGGGGGGGGGTTGTCAGTGATAAGCATATTCATTACTTAATGTGATGTGTTAACTGTAATTATTTACGTTTTCGTAAATGCAATTCAAATATGTTTTTGGAATCTCACAATATCGTACCTAGTTCCACCACAAAAACGTTTTTTATACATGTGTATTGTCTTTAAAGTCGCAGTAAAGAGTGCCAAAATGCACGAAAATGGGATATTTTATACATATAATGTCAATTTACTTAGAGAACCATAACTCAACTCCCGTTTCATGGGTCGTGGGAAGCAAAAAATGGCCAACTTTTTCACTAAAAAGGTCCATCATTTGTAAACAATTAAAAGAAAAAATCAAAACATGTTTTCAGTGTGTCAAAGGGCGCACAACACTAAATCATCCTTTAAATCACTCCACTTTTGGGGGAATGGTAGGTAGCTTCCGGTTAAATAACAAACCTGTGTGAGATATTTTGCAGTCCTTTGGGGACCGGTTTTCCATGTGAGGGTGGTATATTATAAGAAAAGTGAAGAGTATATCTTGATCATCGCTTGAGATTATCACAAATTTGAAATCGATTTGTTAGAAGTAGGCCCGCGACTTTCCTGCCTTGGTCAACGCGGCTATGAGGCGTGCACGTCGGCTCAAAATAGTGGGTGGCGCTGTCATAGCCCTTTTCTTAAAATCTTCTTTACTAGAATTGGTATCACAAATTGCTAATTCTTTTTTTGAAAGTTTCAGTTGTGTTCTATAGGGAAAGGTATCAAAACATTCAAACTATTGTCACGCGGGGTGCAAATCAAGGGCGCTGATGTGGTAACTTTTACGTGTATTTCAATGGAGCGTTTTTTAGTGGTGTGCGCCCTTTAGACCGCTATTCGGGACTGTCAACTTTCACTATTATATTGCGATTGCGAGTCCTGAAAAGACCTCCGCTTTCTTTAAACTTTGTGAGTTTTTACATTATACATCTATATTTGTCCAAATCGCATTAAACAATCAATTGTTTAACGATTTAACAAAGGAAATCGCTGGAAAACAAGGTGCTCATGAAATGGGTCCGATTTAATGCCGTGTTATCGCTATGGACTGCAATTTCGCTCAAATCCTGGTTGAGATACGGATTGTTGACACCGGCTCGCGTAACTCAAACTGGTACATTGAATTCTATAATGGCGTGGTGTATGTTTATGACTAAAAAGACTAATTGAATAGTCTCGTTCTAGTCCAGTCGCATTGTTCTCGTTTAAGGAACGGGGATGTCAAAACCGCGTTCCCTTCATTTTTTGCCAAAGCGTGCGCCGAGTTAGCCTTTTATCGGCTTTGACATTATTTAAGTCAATTGTGTGAGTCCGCCCATCTCTGGACCGCTCAAATTTCAGTCGTAATCAAGCTTTCGCAATATTTCCTTTTCTTTGTTACCATTGTTTTTTCGGGATATTCTTCCATGAACTATAGCGATCGTTGATTGGTCAATGATGATGTCATCGTTCGCTTAAAAATAGTTCCTAGAATGACGAAGTTTTATTGGAACTGAGCAATAACCATCAATTATTGGGTTTTTGGTAACCGATTTCAACAAAGCGAACACCAGGGCGAATACAGCAAGGATCCCTGATGCAGGCTTACAGCTATCTGGGAATGTAAAATGGCGAACACGTTTTGCTGCGTGTGAAAACGGCACAGTGAAAATCCACAAATGGTGAATTACTGCATCGTTTTGTCAGTGTCACTGTGTAGACTGTATGATCCCTGTGTACATGGTGTAGGATTATTCCAGAAGCTCGCTACACGTACGGTACTGTGCTGATATGACTATCATGAGGGTTTTTGAACTACGGCTACTGTACTGATTATTCCTTACTATATGTGAATTTACGGGAAAAAGAGAAAGTCATTGTATGACGGATTTGATTTTACACGTAGTTTCATGCATCGTTCAGCCATGGTCCGGCCGAAGGTTTAGCCTTAATTGTGCAGTAAGGTGCCTGTCACGACATGGTAAGTTCCCGAGGTAAGTTCATGTTTAGACTAGGATGGGCGTGTCCCCTAAATTCTCGGCGTGAACTTGTGATTGGACTTCTTTCTGGCTTGAATTTGGGGATGTTCGCCACACCTGTTCACATTTGCAGTGGCCCTTGATAGCGGTCAGGAGTCCCGGGGGGTGGGGGTACCCATTTTTGGGTTGGGTAGGGACGTGCCTCCGACAGTCTGGAAGTAGGACCCATATCTATAACCAATTTTTTGCTAAAACTGGGACCCATATTATACATAGGATGCAAATTTTGGACCAACTTAACACAAATGTTCCAATGTTGCCCAAAACTTTTGCGGCATTTTAAGCAATTTGAATATTTTGGCTTCAGATTTAGAAATTTTTAGAAAATTTGTAGCTTCCGGAATAAGAAAATTTGACTAATTTTCCACAAATTTGATAGTTTGAAAAAAGTCCCATTGCTATACCAAAATTGCATGAAAAAGGGGTCATTGCTATACCAAAAGGCTGAAAAGGAGACCGATGGCTGTGGCAAGTCCCTGTCTGGTCCCCATTTGTGTGGAGTACCCCCCCTGGGGTCGGATTCATCATTTATTAAAATCCACTTGTCATTCTGTGAGTGCAATTTTGACTGGTCCCCCTGCAGTACAAATGTTGATAAAAGGACTGACGTATGCCCTAGTCTAGTCTCATCATATTCAGTGTGTTTGTGCCGGGGAGGTGGTAATAACTTTTACTAGCCTTTACTGGGGACTTTTATTTCTGCAGAGCTGGGCTAGCCTATATTAACTAGTCCATCTGGCAGGCAATCTCACATACCGTACGGACTCACTCGCACTTGCAGGTGTCAAGGAACTTCGTCGATTTTCTTTGAATCGTATGCTAATTAGGCCCGTGCAAAATCGATATGGTAATTGGACGGGCGACGTCATCGTTATTGGCAAGTATCTGAAAATGTTTGTCATCGATGACATTGGGGCGTGCTTACGATGACGACTACCTTTGGATTGACACATTAATGCTTGCACATTGAAATACCAATTTGCGCAAAGACGCCTCGCACCGCTCGGCCTCACGCCTTCGGCGCGTTCGCGGTTTGGTGGATATAAATGCGAGGCGTCTTTGACAAGACTAAGCGCCAAGTTTTTTAACATGTAATTCAATACTCCACACTAATCCCTAGAGGTATTTTAGAGAAAAAACTACAGTGTAGGTTTTATTGACCTTTATATAAAATATGTTAAGAATAAAAAGTACACATCAAAATGCAAAATACTATTTTCCCACCACTACCCCTTATTATTTGCAAACGGCAATCCTGTCATACTTGCGCTATAGTGACATCCGATTTCGGGGGGGGGGGGTTTTCATGAAATAAGCTATTCAGTACTTATGTGATGTTTAACTGTATTATTTTTACGGTTTCGTAAAGGCAAATTCAAATATGTTTTGACTCTCACAAGTCGTACCATATTGATCAAAACGTGTTTATTACATGTGTATTTCTTTAAGTAAACGCAGTAAAGAGTGCCAAACTGCACGAAAATGGGATATTTTACAATATAGTCAATTTTACCTTAAGAGACCCATAACTCCCGTTTCATGTGTCCGTGGGGAAGCAAAAATGACACTTTTTCATAAAAAAGGGGGGGGGGTGGTGTGTCCATATTTTGTAAAACATTAAGAAAAAATCAAAACCAATGTTTTCAAGTGTGTTCACAAAGGGCAGCCAACATAATCACTCACCTCCACGTTTTGGGGGTAAGGTAGGTAGTTCCGGTAAAATACCAAAACATGTGTGAGATATTTTGCATTCCTTTGGGGACCGGTTTCCAGTTAGGGTGGTTATCTTATAATAAAATGAAAGAGTAATAGCTTGATCATCGCTGAGATATCACAAAATTTTTGAAATCGATTCTGTGTGAAAGTAGTCCCTCGACTTCCGCCTTGGTCGAAAGCGGCTATGAGGCGTGCACTCGGCTCAAATAGTGGTGGCGCTGTTCATATGCCCTTTTCTTAAAACTCTGTACTAGAATGTAAATCCAACAATTGCTAAATTTCCCTTTGAAGTTTCAGTTGTGTTCTATAGGGAAATTGGTATCAAAACATTCAAACTATTGTCACGCGGGGTGCAAATCAGGAGGGCGCGAAAGAGGAAGAAAGGAGGAAAAGAGTCGAGGAGAGGGTAGGCGACGCAATGATGGGAAGCAGGAAAGATGAAAGGAGGGTAAGAGTTGTTTAAGGGAGAAGTAAAAATATAAAATGTGGAAAAGGGACATAGAGAGGAAGGTGGTGAATTAAGGATGTAGGAGGGGATGGGGGGAAAAAGAGAAGTCGAGTGGAGTAAAAACATGGGGTGAAAAAAGGAGGAAAAACGGGGAGCTGAGGTGGAGAAGAGAGAAGGGGGAGGGGAGAGGGCAAGTGCGAACGAATGACCATCGAAGGAAAGGGTGTGAAGTTAGGCAGTACGACAGAGAAGAGGTAGAAGGACTATTCAAAAAAGGGCTAGAGATGGCGCTGGAGAGGTGAAGGATGTGGACTTTTACGTGTATTTCATGAGCGTTTATTTAGTGTGTGCGCCCTTTGAAACCGCTTTCGGGACTGTCAATTTTCACTATTTGCGATTTCGAGTCTGAAGACCTCCGATTCCTTTAATTTGTGAGATTTTACATTACACATCTATATTTGCCCAATCGCAATGTCAAACACAATCAATTGTTTACATTTAACAAAAGAACGCTGGAAAACAACCGGTGCTCAATGAAAATGGTCGATTTTACTGCCGTGTTTTCCCGCTATGGCTGCAATTGAGCTCAAATCCTGGTTGAATACGGATTGGTGACACCTCGCGAAATCAACTGGTACATTGAAATTCAATATAATGGCGGGGTGTATGTTTATGACTAAAAGGACTAATTGAATAGCTAATTATCTCGTTCCAGTTCGCATTGATTTTCTCGTTTTAAGGAGCGGGAATGTCCAAAACGCGATTCCTTCCTTTTTTGACCAAAAAGCGTGCGCCGAGTTTAGCCTTTTATCAAGGCTTGATTATTTTATATCAATTTGTGGAGGCCGCCCCTCTACTTGACCGTCTCAAGTTCAGTCGTAATCAAAGCCTTTTGCGCAAATATTTCCTTTTCTTTTGTTACTCATTGTTTTTCGGGATATTTTCTCAGAAACTAGAGCGACCGTTGATTGGTCAAATGATGAGTCATCGTTCGACTTAAAATAGTTTCCTAGAATACGAGTTTATTGGCACTGATCAATAACCATTCAATTATTGGGATTTGGTAAACCATTCAAAACAAAGCGAACACCGTGGCTAATACAGCCGAGATCCCTGATGCAGGCCTTACAGCAGCTGGGAATGTAAAATGGGAAACACTTTTGCTTGCTGTGAAAACGGCACAGTGAAAATCATGGTGGAATTACATGCAACGTTTGTGTCCATGTCCACGGTGTATACTTAGGATCCCGGTGTAACACATGGTTTAGGATTATTCGAGCTCCGCCTACACGTACGGTCTGTGCTGAATATGATATCAGGAGGTATTTGAAGCTACTGCTCCGTGTACTGAGTGATATTCGCTTACTACTAATGGGAATTTTACAGTCATTGTAGTGAACGGATTCGTATTTTACACGTAGTTTTCATTGCTCGTTCAGCATGGTTCGGTCGAAAGTTTAGCCTTAAATTGTGCAGTAATAGGGGCCTGTCAAGACATGGTAAGTTACCGAGGTAAGTTCATGTTTTAGACTAGGGGAGGTGCGCGTCCCCTAAATTCTCGGCGTTAATTTGTGAACTGGACTTTATTTCTGGCTTGAATTTTGGATTTCCGCCACACGTCACTTGCGTGGCACGTTGATACGCGGTCAGGATTCATCATTTATTCAAATCACTTGTCATGTCGTGAGTGGCAATTTTGACTTGGTCACTGCAGTACATAATATTTAGACATAAAATGGACTGACGTATGCCCTAGACTAGTCCCTCATATTCAGTGTGTTTGGTGCAGGGGAGGTGGGAATAAACTTTTTACTAGCCTTTACTGGGACTTTTTAGTTCTGCAGAGCTGGGCTAGCCTATATTAACTAGTCCATCGGCATGCATCTCACATACCGTACGGACTCACTCGCACTCGCAACTGTCAAGAACTTCGTCGATTTTTTGCTTTGAATCGTATGCTAATTATCCGTGCAAAAATCGATATGGTTAATTTTGGACGGGCGACGTCCCATCGATAAGTGGCAGTATCTGAAAATGTTTCATCGATGAAATTGGTCGGTGCTTACGATGCCGACATACTTTGATTGGACACATTAGGCTTGCACTGGGAATACCAATTTGGGCGCAAAGCACGCTCGCTCCGCTGCGGCATCAGCCTTCCGGCGTTCGCGACCGCGCCTTCGGCGCGGCTCGTGGTTGGTGATAAAAATGCGAGGCTTCTTTGACCAAGACTGCGCCGAGTTTTAACATGTAATTCAATACTCACACTAATCCCTAAGGTCGTTAATAGAAGAAAATAACATTGTAGTTTATATGGACTTATATCAATAAGAAAGAAAAAAAGTACACATCAAAGATTGCAAAAATTACTATTTTCCCACCCCTACCCTTAATTATTTCACGGCAATCCGTCATACAATGTCGCTATAGTGACAGCCCGATTCGGGGGGGGGGGGGGGTTGTCAAGTGAAATAAGCAGATCATTACTTTGTATGTTGTTAACTGGATTACTTACGTTTCGTAAAAGGCAATCAAATATTTTGAATCTCCAAGAGTCGTAACCGTATTCCACAAAACGTGTTTATCATGTATTTCCTTTAAGTAAACCGCAGTAAAGTCAAAATTCACGAAAATGGGATATTTTACAATATATGTCAATTTACTTCCTAGAACCCATAACCCCGTTTATGTGTCGTGGGGAAGCACAAATTGACACTTTTTCTTAAAAAGTCCATAGTTGTAAAAAAAAAATTAAGAAAAAATCAAAACATGTTTTCAAGTGTGTTTTAAAAAGGGCGCACAACACTAATCACTTCACGTTTGGGGAATGGTATGTAGTTCCGGTAAAATAACAAAACATGTGTGAGATATTTTGGCAGTCCTTTGGGGACCGGTGTTCCAGTGCGGGTGGTATATTATCATCAAGTGCAAGAGTTATAGCTTGATCATCGCTGAGATTTATCACAAAAATTTTGAAATTCGATTCTGTGTAGAAGTAGGGGCCTTCGACTTCCCGGCCTTGGTCGAAAGCGGCTATGAGGCGTGCCCGTCTATGGCAGCAATAACGGCCAATAACGTATTGCTGCAACGCTTTGCGAGAAAGTAGCAACGCGTTGCGACATTTCGGCACGCGTTGCACATCCAGCAACGCGTTTCTGTGTCGGCCAATCAAATCATGATTTCTGTGACGTATTTTCAAAAATTGCCCCCACAACGCGTTGCTAGATACTTTGCAACGCGTTGCGACCCTTCCACAACCGCGTTGCAAGCTTTCACAACGCGTTGCTAAGGTTACCACGCCATACGGTCCATAACGTATTGCCGCAACTGCGTTGTGAGAAGTACAACGCGTTGGCGACATTTCGGCAACGTGTTTGCGGTCGTTAGCCAATCAAAGTCAAGATTCTGTGACAGTATTTCAAAAATAGATCCACAGCGCGTTGCGGCAATACGTTATGACTCTTTGCTCACATCGCGTTGCAAGCCATCACAAACGCGTTGCGAATTCAATAAGCAATGGTCATAACGTATTGCTGCAACGCGTTTGGAAGGTTTGCAACGCGTTGTGAAGTCGCAACGCTTTGTGAGATTTAATTTTTTGAAATCGTCACAGAAATTCATGATTTTGGATTGTCCGACAACATACAGGCCGCAACAGGGTTGCGTAAATGTCGCAACCGTGGCCGAAATTTTGCAACGCTTGTCGCAATGTCGCAAGCGGTGCCGAATGTCGCATACGCGTTTGTGACTTTTCACAACACGTTGCGGCAGTACGTTATGACCTTATGGCTTGTTCCTTAAGCAACGCGTTGTGAAGCTTGCAAACGCGTTGTGAGCTCGCAACGCGTTTGAAGGTTTGCAACGCGTTGCAAGGTATCTAGCAACGCGTTTTGGTCTATTTTTTTTAAATACCTCACAGAAATTCATGATTTTGATTCGCCGACCACAGCAACGCGTTGCTGAATGTCGCAACGCGTGCTACTTTCCTCCAACGCGTTTGCAGCAATACGTTAGGGCCTTTGTGGCTTGCCATACACGTCGGCTCAAATAGTGGTGGCGCTGTTTCATTGCCTTTCTCTTAAAATCTTTACTAGAATGATATCAAAAATTACTAATTTCAGTTGTGTTTTCTTATAGGGAAATGCAAGAATATGTATCAAACATTCAAAATATGTCACGCGGGGTGCAACTCAGAGGGCGCCGATGTGGTACTTTTACGTGTATTTCAATGGAGCGTTTATTTAGTGGTGTGCGCCCACGAAAACAAGTTTTGGTAAGGAATTTTGCGCTGATTTACACATCATCACATGCACACAGTGGAATTGTATTGCATGATTGTCTGTGTAGGCTTCGTTTTTTGCTGGATAAAACACGGGCATCCCTGGAGGAGGGTGGGCAGTGACATTGGTCATTAGAAAGTCCCACGGGGGAAGAATTGGGATGAATTCAGTATTCTGCCACCACATCCAATAACAATGCAGTTTACGTTGTGAGGCTGCCGAATTCATAGCCTAGTTGGTGGCACAACGAAAATTCAATCTTTCCGTCATAAAAATAGTGAGGCATACTCCACTGTCCCTGCTTTTTCGAATTTGGACTTATACTGGGACAGTGGGGCTACATTCTTGTAAATAATGAGGAGTCGTTGCTCAGTCATGACTCATGGCACAAGAGCGGCCGAATTGGGTTGAATTACCACTTTATTTAAAAAAAAAAGTCTGGCACAAAAGTGATGTAGATCATGTAGATGTAATGTACCTATGCGTGTTCTAATGTTAATACATCCATTTATTGAAGAAATAAATTTCAATTCCTGTTCAAAATCAAGAAATTCCACTGCTAAAGCAGGACTAGTTCCAATGATTGTAACCTCAGGTCTGACGTTATTTTTATCACTGGACATTATCGTATCTCTGACCTGAGGTTGCAACAAGATGCTCATAGTTTCGAATCCGTTTAACACCTCTTATGTACACAAAGGCAGCATTTTATAATACCTGCCACATGTTTTGATCGAGATCTCGATCACTTGAGCACAGTAAGTGTTAACAGTGTGGTGTGAAAAAGTGGTTCTCACAACTCAAAATTACCGCTTGTGACGTACTTACGATGCTCTGATCTAAAAATCAGCTACAGACGTGTTCTTGAGTATGCTAGTTTTCCTTTTGCACATTGGATGTCAAAATCTGGCGTGTTCGTGGTTCATTAATTTAACATTTTTGTTGTTATTCCATGTAACTGGTGCAATGGGTGTCACTATAGTCGCCGTAATAGTTGTTTGAACGAAGCGTACGCAGTACCGGTGTGTGCCACCAGTACACGGGCGTACCGCGTACCTATATTTATCTTTGTGTTTACTAGTTCCAGTAACTGAAACCAGATGGTCGCCATTATCTTAAACACTGTACATTATCATTGATCAGTAGATGATAACGAGTAGTGTTAAAAGATAATGTTGACCTCTGGTTTTGGTTACCAGAACTATGTGTTTATGCGCTATTTACAACAGTGCGACATTTACGCACACACGCAGCAGATTTTTCGAATCAGTTCAAACAATTATTATTCAGAGTATAAATCCACGTTTATAATGTGCACATTTAACGCATGCGCTTTGCACCAAGACTTATCGATGTATTAACTAAACTATGGATCGATTATTCATGACAGATAGGTATCGTAGTCTCTATTCCAAACATGGTAAGGTTACAACAAGACATTATCCAACATTAGCGCCCGATAGAGGTCGGTCTCATCAAGCATGTCAAGAGACTAGTTTTTGTTGATATGCCAAAGCACATGTTCTGCACTGACCTTTACATCTTGACCCCTGACCCCATACGATACCAGATTTGGCACTTAGACTGAAAACGTAAGATCGCATACCTGCTGAAAATCACAAAATTTTGATCATTTTAGTGTGAGTCAGTGAAAAATACAGGTCCCACAGTATTGTAGAGTATGTCAAGATAACATTGAGTCAAGAGTCGGGTAATTCGGACCATTTTGGAGTGATTTGGGTGAGTTTATAAATTGGAAACCTTAAAGGTTGTTAAAAATGACAGATCTTGGCATGACTTCGGGTTCGTTAAAGTTAACAACAGAAGTGAATGTACAAAGCAACCCGAAGTCATGCTCAGCAGGACTAAAGCAGGACGGGCCCTAGCCCGAGGTTGCTCTGGCTTTTTCCGCTACGATAGCCCCTACTATCTCCTCTCCACTAAAGCCAGAGCGGCAGTGCGTTAAAAAAACGGGCTCCACTGTGCCACAAAGTCAAGAATTTTGGTATACTTACAGTCTTCGATGACACGAAATCCATGCATATATATGAAAACTTTGATGTCTTAGCATCCCTACTAGCTCGATTTTAAAAATACAAACGGTGCACAGCTCATGCTTACATCCGTGAAATGTTGGCCCTAAAAGGGCACGAAGTGACAGAAAAATTGAAGCTAAACACAGTCGTCTCCAACTTCCGGGTGTATGTTCGTAATCTATTGGTAATCAGCGAAAATAAGCGTGCTCGTGCCTATTCTAAAGAAAATAAACCGGGAACAATCCAGGGGCGACTCACTGATCTAGTGGGGCGACTCGTTGATCTAGTGGGGTGACTGCTATGTTTAAATTGGGATTTTTTAAACGGTTAAGAAATTTTAACCATGAATGGAAAATTAGTCAAGGAAACAATGTGCGTATAATATAAATATAATTTAGGACTACATCAAAGGTAAAGATTTTCAATAAGTGCTGTTTTTGTACTGATTCTGAATTTGCTTATTCCGCATCGGATCCACTGCGCACCCACCCCGGCTTTTTCAATACACTCCCGTGCGTAGCGTTGTAGGAGGTAGGTACGGACGACATGCAACGCTACGGAACGAGCTAGATGGGCCCGGGAAATTCCATCGCTAATATAGTGCGTAAAATCAGGGAATTAGCAGTAAGGGGAAATTTGCATTCCATGAATTTTGCCCAACTCGATGAGTGAGTAGTAAAAACATGTAAAAATAAACAACCAGCCAGTTCCAGAGAACACTGCGATAAATTGACAAATACATCTAGTTGGGCTAGTCCTGCTGAGCATGACTTCGGGTTGCTTTGTACATTCACTTCTGTTGTTTTAACGAACCCGAAGTCATGCCAAGATCTGTAATTTTTTAACATCCATTAAAGGGACATAATGGCATAAAAAATTGACATGTTAATGAAAAGGACCTTACTGAAATCACTTCCACAAGTTTGAAAACAATTTGGATGTTTACATTCTGTAAAAACAGTAAAAACAGGACGAGTTCCAGGGGGGGGGAGGCCTGTGGTAGTCCTGATGATCATGACTAGATAGTCTTAACTTTTTATGGCTGCTGTTATCATAGACTATCTAGTCATGACGAGTTGTGTGTAGTGAAAGTTCCATTTAAGCTAAGATACACAGACAGCTTCTGCTCTAACTTTTACAGCTGCAAAATGGCTTAAATATCATTATTTGCAATAAACGTTATATTGTAGGCATTCTTGAGAGTCTTCTAACCATTTTTCCAGATTTAAAATTCACATTATGAAATTTTCAGGTGAAACTTACCCTTGTTGTGTCTACATTGGGCTGCCAAATTTGGCAGCCTGTGTACATGTTGACATGAACTTTTTTGGGAACAAATTGTAGCATTGGTTACAAATTGGTAAGACAATTATTCTACAGGCTCTAGAGATGCTATGTATGTCAAAAGAAAATTATTTTTTCTTTTTATCTAGGAAATGTACATCTCAAACCGTAAATGGCATTGGAACTCCACAGAACAGTTGTAACTTATGGCACCAAAGATTATGTCCAAATTTTAAAAGATGATGCCATAAGTTACAATTGTTGGAACTAGGCCTGTGGCAGTTTGTGGCAATTTCTGGAACAAGAATGCTGACATTACTGCCAGCATTTACCAAGCTTGAAAAGCATGTTGTCATCAGCTCACAGACCATTGCTATTGTATGTGCTAATCCCGGCTAATCCATCTTTCACTTGCCAGATCAATATCTTACTACAAGCCTAAAGTGTGTCGCAAAACATGCTAGATACACTGTAAATTCTGTCAGGGATGTGACGATGTTTTTCACATGACTAATTTCTGTTGTGAATGCCAAGTAGATTAAAGTGCTGGTTACATAATGTTTGCATATCTATTGTTATTCTTCGCCTCCACGAAAAATGAATGTACCAGGCTCGGGCCTTAACAAGACCGGCCACCATAATGTCAGCATGTTAAAGTCAAGTCTTGTTAAGGACCGAGTTCTCGGGCTAACCTCCCCCCTGGAACTCTAAATGTTTTTTACTGTTTTTACAGAATGTAAACATCCAAATTGTTTTCAAACTCGTGGAAGTGATTTCAGTAAGGGTCCTTTTTGTTATGTCAAATTTTTTTGTCATGCCATTATGTCCCTTTAAGGTTTCCACTTTATAAACTCACCCAAATCACTCCAAAATGGTCCGAATTACCCGACTGTTGACTCACTTTTATCTTGACATACTCTACAATACTGTACACAGATCGAATCTGTGTTAGTGGGATATAACCCACTAACACAGAGGAAGGTGTATTGAAAACCACTGCACACATCTCTCCATTACCAGTGTGGACACCAGATGTCATTTGTTTACATGCCTCAGTCTTCTTAAATACAATAAATATGAGTCAAACTTACCAAGAATCACATAGACATGATACCAATTAATCCAAATGCATCCTTAGAACATTTTCTGAATGCTCAATATCATGAAAATCAAAGAGAAATTGGAAATTGTGCACACAGTTTTAGAAGTTCCTGTGTTATTGTTGACATGAGAACAAAGGAAGATGTCAAGGAGCTTTTTCTCACCCCAATCAATATGACTATACTTCCTATGTTATAATCTGTCGATGTTATAATCCTATTCATCTATTGTTCCTATTGTATTACCAAATAAAAGGATCCTGATCGACCTATCAACAAGATTTAGCCAATTGCGGGGCTAGAATTTCGTAGCAGAGTGCGAGAATCGGGGGCAGATCCAGGATTTAAAAAACGTCAAAATTACCGGGGGCTGAAGGCTGAAACTTGTCCAAAATGGGCTGATTTTGCAACATTTTGCAGAATTACCGGGAGGCGCGCGCCCCCTCCGCCCCCTCCCTAGATCCACGCCTGAGAATCAGTCTTGATTCTCAAAAATGAATTTTGCGGGAATCGTCTCATTCGCTGCGGTGTTAACTTTCAATGTTTACGAGAATCACATGGATTCCTGCAAATCCCCGACCCGACCCCGCGCCATGTAGCCTATAACACCAACGACCACGGTTCCCCTGCCGCAATTTCTTCTTGGCACCCTGTAACATTGTGGCCTAATGTGTTGCCCCCACTTGTTGTTTGTTTATTACTGTGGTATATTTGTGGTAATGATGAGTTACTCCAATTTGGTATAGTTATGATTTATCTAACCACTACTAAGCTATAACACAATATACCACAATCAAATTTTGGTGGTAGTTATTTGTTGTCTATGGATGTGCAATCTGATGACAGTATTGGTATAATTTTGATCTGTGGTAATCCGCACAATATACAACAAGCCTTGAGACTATGGGGCGTAGACCAATACAAGCTGCTTGACAAATTTTGTAGTCCATTCAAAGGGAGAAGACAAAACCCCTGTGTAAATATTGATAAATTATTATATTAACCCTAACCCAACCGGGTCCGTTTTGGCCGACCAACGACCCAAATGCAACGAGGTGGGGCAATCTATTTTTATTTTTAAAACGGCCGCCGATGCAACGAGAAACAAATTTTTGCAAAAGTTTCATTGCATCTCGGCCGTGTTTCCTGGCACAGGAATAGTAGCGTAAAGTCGTTAACGTCCAGATGCAACGAAGAACATCGCGTCATTTTGCCGGAAGGCGTCCCAGAATAGGCAACGAGGAAAATCGTCATTTTTTGCGGAAGACGTCCCAGATGCAACGAGGAACAATCGCGCCATTTCCGCGGAAGACTCCCAGATTGTGCAACGAGACCATCGCGGCATTTTCTCGTAAACCGTCCCAGATGCAACGAGGTAACATTGCGTCATTTTACGGAAAGAACTCCCATCGATGAATGAGACCATTGCGCCAAGTTCGATCTTCTGCCGGAAACCGGCCGAGATGCAATGAGAATGCCATTGCGCCAGTTCGATATTTTGCCGGGAAACCGGCCGAAATGCAATGAGACGCATCGCGTCATTTTCCGGAAAACGTCCGAGATGCAATGAGAAACATGGCAACCTTCTGCGGGTAAACTGGCCGAGATGCAATGAGAACCAAAAGCGTCCCCAGAGCGGAAACGTCCCAAAATCAATAATTAGCATTTTAGATTAACTAGAGCAAATTGATTCTAACAAAATTCTTTTTGGTTTTAGAACGCGAATATGAAGATTTACAAGGCCTATATAGGTAAATGTTTACGCGTAAGCAAGTTTAAAGCTTCCCCCCCATTTCGCAGTGGTTTCACAGCAGTCCTATAGGTTAAAACGTGAGGAAATCTTGCGTAAAGGAAAATCACGCAAGGCCTATAGGAAACAAGCGCTCGCCGGCCGTGTCCAGGCGACGTTTAATGCAACTTTGGTGTAAATTTGAGGGTTAAAAAACAGTCCAAAAGTAAGAGAGTTAGGGTTTGCTTTTGCCGTGCTTTTTTAACAACGCTGCCGTGGCCCCGGCTACGTTAAATGCTAAGCTTTGGTGTAAATTTGCATTTTTGGTACTGGTTTAAACCCCGCTCAAATTTACAACCCAAGCTTAGAGCATTTACGTAGCCGGGCCACGGCAGCCGTCTACGTAGCTCAGAGGTACAAAACCCTGCCTGTAGGGCTGGGGCCTGGTTCGGCGGGACCAAACGTATTATATAAGAGGGGTGATGTTTAGAGAGAAAAAAAGGGATGGGCGAAAGTGGCATATAATGGTTTTGACGAGAGCGCACGCTAAAGCGCGATTGCTTTAGAGCGATTTTTAGACCTTTACTAAAACCCGCAGGAGAAAAAGAGAGAGGTCATTTACCCACGAACCGCCTTAAAGCGGGCAAAACCGTATTTTGAGCCCGGTTCCATCCGGGCCATGGTTTTGCAACAATACGATAGTGTTGCGGTAAGAGAGAGTTCAAACACGTGTAAAAGGCGGGGAAACCATACTCGGTATCGCCGAGCGTCTGAGGCCGGGTCATCCGTACCATGGTTTTGCGACAATATGGCGGAATAACACGGACCATGATGCCGGATGAAATTAGGATGAACCGGCTAAATGTCAGGTCCTACTCAGTCCTCGGTGAGCATGCCACTGGTACAATGTAATCCAGTGCTATCCGGTTGCATGCTCTAGTCTCCGGCGAGTAACCTGGAGGCACCCCCCACATCGGGTGTGGAGGGAGTCTCTGGACCCTGTCAGAAGAAAAAAAAAAAGATCGGCAAAGGGTAACCCCACATTATCTTGGAGCCCATCCAGAAGAAACCAAACATTAAGACTTGTGACTTTTTCCCCTTATAATGTGGTTTTTTTGGCGGATTTCTTTCTAATAAATGTTTGGTCAAAATTTTTAGTATCCTTTTTAGTTTTGGGTGACTCACCGTCTAATCGTAGCCCGGTTGTTTGCGCGTGGTTTTTAGGTAGCTTCAGGGTTTTTAGGTTTAAAAAAAAAGTAGGATTTTTCAAATTTGGCCATAGCGCCTAATGATATTTTTTATTTTTCAGGTATTGTTGCCTAGCAACAGAGTGACTGATATGGAACTCCTTTATTTACAAGACGACTTGACCACTAGGGAAGCGAGGTTTTTCATCATTTTGTAGCAATGGATATAGTTAGCTAGCTCCGCTAGTAATGGCGAACAAGAATCACAATCCCACTCTAAGCCCAAAATAGACGATGATAAGTTGGAATCAGATACTGAAACTCCAAGAAGCCCAAACAAAAAAAGGCTAAACGTGTAAGTCCCCGCCTAGCTGAAAAGCAGTCCGCAGCTGCCGCAGCAGCAAGCTGAATCGCAACTAGTGCCTCAACCAAGTGTGAAGAAAAAGAAAAAAAGGACAAGGATATATGAGAAACGGCCTGTCACTGTGGAAAGCCATCGCAAAGCCCTCATAATACAGGCACTTACATTCCACTGACATGAGGACACGTCCTCAAGCAAACAGACTAAGGACCTTAGCCATAGCCTAGCCCCAAAATGACAATATCGAAGGCTAGTCCTTCAAGTCAGATCCTCACACTACCGGTACAAGCGTCTCCTATTATAGCACGTACACGTCAGACACTAAGTCTCCGGGTAGAACAGTTGCCAATGGCCAAGCACCACAGGCAAGGGCGATTTCTAGTGGAACCCGATCAGTCTCTGAGTAAGCAACGTCAGAATAGAGAACCGCTAAAAAAAGGTTCCCTCCGAGTAGAGCACAGTCATAACGCGCTAAGTCCCTCCGGTATAAGCACAGCTAGTGGCCAATCACCACAGGCAATGCCGAGTTGTAGACATACCGCACGGTCTCCTTCTAGAACACAAGCCCAAGCCGCCAAGTAGGTAGACACGAAAAACACTAAGGCAAGTTCTAGCTCTAGTCAGGCCGCAAATGCTAGTGCTCTTTGTCAACTTCCAGGTTTCGGAACTCACTTACTTTTTCGTTCCGCTTCCGAGAGCAGTGCCGAGATCAGTGACATAGGTAGTAGTGACCGTGAACAGTCTAGTGACAGTGCCGCCCCAAGTGAAAGTGCCCAAAGTGATAGTTTGGATAACGATGACGACTCAGATCTAGTAGACATTCTTGATTACGTAGTTCGTGCTAATGACAGGCACAAGCTTCAGATGATGATGAAGAAGATGACGCCCCCGCAAGCCCTAGACAGCCGGCGGCACGTCCTGTAGGGGGCAGAGGGCCCCACGACCCAAAAAAAAGAAGGTATTTGTTTGAACCAGACTCAGTAATGACACGGGAGAGCCCCTCCAAATCTAGACGGACCACTATCCACAAGATAAAGCCGGGGTGGTCGCGAAAATTGACCAAAATCCCTACTCATGAGTTCAAACCAACCGAACCCTTAGGTCCTGCATTTCAAAAGCCGACAGACATGACTGCATCAATATTTCTACAAATTCTCTCTGATCATTCTGTTCAATTTGATCAGCCAGTTCACAATTGAAGTAATCCGTGAAGCTAACGGGGATCGTGATAAATATTGACAAGCTAGATAAAATAGAAACAAACACGCAGGAGATTAAAGCTTTGGTTCGGCCATCTCATGCTAGCGGACATAAATAAAAGCTTAGAAATAATTCGTTGACTATTGGTCCAGGAACCGGCATTCAGAAATGAATTGATATGTAGAACAATGAGAAGGAGGGAAACGTTTTTGAGCAAATATCCAGGTGGCTAAGACGTTTTGCTATCGCAGATGACTGGAAAGTTTTGCCCGAGGCGACAGCCCCCAGCAAAAAAAGAAAAAAAGGTAAAGATCCGATCAAATGGGTGCTACGCCATATTGGCCCGCAAAAAAATGTGTGGGAAAACCGTCCTAGAAAATTGCCCTCAAACAATACAATTGCGCGATTTCTCGGAGGAACTGGCATAGATGAAGCAATGTACGCTCTAAGGTTTCAAAAGCAGGGGTTCACAAGTTTTTCATGCGACTCAAGCCCACCAAAGCCGGATTCAAAATATCTGCCATGGCAGGTCTGTATCAGGTACATAGACAATTTCCGACCCATCTTATCAAAAAAGCCTGCGGACAAAAGTTATTGAGATCATAAAAGAGGTAGGAGCACGCATACAATAGATGGCCCACCATATCTGTACGGATTAGCTTCTATACCTCCGTAGTATTGTGCAAGAGATCTCCTCCACAAGGGAAACGACCTTACGGGATTGCCATCAAGTGGGCTTCGAAATGGTTGCCTCAAGCCTTAAAGAAAAGCCCCAAATCGTCCGCCTAGCAAAGACTAAGAGAGGGACATTCTACTCTAGGGAGAAACAGCCAAATGACTTTACAGTAGGAAAGACAGTAAGCATCTGAACAGTCCTGTCCCTCCTTCTACCATGATTTCCGTGACGCCGCACAAACAAAAGAAAATTAGTTAGATGGCTTAGAACCTAGGAGAACCCATACATACATACATACATACATACAGACATATCCAGCTTTTATAAGGCGCCATTTCAAAAGATCACCAGCGCAAAAATCAGGGCAACACAAGCACAGTTAAAAATACAGAAGCGAGTGAAAAAAATGGAATATAGGAACAGGAACAGGCGAAAATTACACAGGTGAAAAAAGATGGTCTAGTCCCTTCTTGAGAGAGAAAGTGAGATGGAAGAACGAAATGAGGATGGAAGGTCATTCCACAGTTTGGGCGCATTAATAAGAAAAATGCTTGATTGCGGCAGATTGGAGTGAGAACGACTGATGCGTTTCGGATAATAGAGTAGTGTATGTGTGTCCTGAGCAGATCTTAAAGCCCTCGCCGGACTAGGTTTGTATAATTCCAAGCAAGAGTAAATTACTCGGAGCCAATCCGGCGAGACACTTGGAATACATACACCCATGATTTTGAAGAAGATTCGTCTTTAACTGGTAACCAGGGAGCTTGCTGAAGCAAATCAGTAACCTATGGTGTCACGTTTGCCAGATTTAAAAATAAGTTTACAAGCCCAGTTCTGAAGAGTCTGAGGCAAGATATGTTAGATGTGTGGGAAACCCATTAAGAGTATATTACCATAGTCCAAACGAGAGGAGGAGAGAGTACTAGTGAGCGTACAAATCAATGATAGAATCAAAATCGAGGGGAAAACGGCGGATAAGTGAAATAGTTCGAAGATGGAAAGTTAAGTTCCGTGACAAAGTTGAAATATGGTTAGCCATGGTCATCGTGGTGTACAAAAATTATACCCAGGTCTAACGTATCGGAAAGGTGTAATGGTATCAGGCCCAATCTGAAGTTTAACGTGGCTATGCGAAGTTTGTGGTTGTGTTGATCAATAGCAACCAAAAATTCAGTCTGGCCTGCTTTAGTTTCAGATATTTGTGTCATCCAAGGATTTATATCATTAATGCAAGAAGACAGTCTAGAGAGAGCTTGATCAATGGAGTGCTTTGAAAATGGATCAAAACTGTGTAAAGCTTGACCTCGTCACTAATAATTAAAAATGGAAAACTCAGACCATGCCTGCAAAATAATGCGGCCGATGGGACGGTTGTTTGTGTAAATAGAAAAAGGATAGAGGGCCTATGATAGAACCCTGAGGCGCAGTCCATAATGGAGAGTTGATTTGGCAGATTGAAATCCATTTATGCAAATACTGGTAGTGCGATTGCAGAAATATGACTTGATCCATCTTAGAGCAGTGCCACTAACACAATTTCCTGTTAAAAAGATCAAAGAGAATACTGTGTGTCACCGTATCAAAGCGGGCGCGCAGGTATAGAAGCACAAAGAACAATCCTTGTGGTGATGGAGGCTCAGTCATGATGTCATTTCTTAACTTTTTACCAAAGACCCGTCCTCTGTGCTATGTGCAGCACGATAAGCAAGACTGTAAGGGTTCCCCAGCTTAGTCTCATGAAGTGACTTGTGTTATGTATTAACCATGAAATAAAAGGGCCCACCACCTGTATTGGGATACACCGAGAAACTAGCCGGCGTAGACAAGTGATCAATTACGTTAATATCACTCGCTAGATGAAAGAATCAGAAATGGTGGACTCAGATTTTATTTTTCATGGTTGAAATTAGCCGCGTAAACGCCGGATATGCTTTAAGTTTGGGGGGGGCAAGCCGATGCTGTTGATCATTCTGATCCAGACGATCCCAGACCCCGTTAAAGCACAGCAAAAAGTAAACACCCTCGCCATTCAAAATTCACCCTATAAATAGCCATGGGACTGATAGCCGGTTCCACAGGGTACCAAATTCAATGGGACCCCCTCCTGGACCTGTAGATCCCAGGCAAGTTTCTATCATGATTGGTGAAGAAAGCAGATAATAAGTCTACCAGCTGCAATTACTGCCTAGGACCAAGACATCTGGTCTGATGGTGACTGTCGATTTCGTTCCAATTTTGAGTGTGAAGCGTGTGGAGTAGTCCTGTGCCAAAAAATGAACTGCTTCATCAGTGTATGAGCTACCATTTTTAAATCATCAAACAATAAAATTCTCGAAGATCGGCGACCTACTAACCTATGCTACATAAAAGAAAAAAAACATATTTTCTTTCTTTTGGATTTTCTTTTGGTTATTGGTTTTTCATTTGCATTAGTATCCTTCCCCAAACATGGAGTAGAGAAATTGACCTAGAGTTAGAAGATGTGTGCTTCTAAAATCTCCACTACTTGAACCTTTTAATTTTCAGAGGTAAATTTCATTTCTTTTCCGTTGTTCCTTAGAGAGACCGGCGAACCCCAGTTCTCATTTCTAGTGCTCTTTTAGTTGTTACTTACTATACTTCGAACCCCTGCTCATATTTTAGTTAAATTATTTTGCATTTTCAAAAGTAGGCCGCAAAATTACTCTACTAAATCAAATATTATTTTTGCTTCAGTATCTCCCTTTGCGACCAGGGAAAAGACGCTAACAATGAGAACAGGTCCTTACAGGCTTGACGGGCAGGTTTTTCTACCAGGGTGATGGCTACCGGATTTGTGATGTCTACCCACCGGAGTTGTGATGTCTACCGGTTGGTACTTGTGATGACGCCAAAGATTGGGCTGAGGTTCCACAGGACTTTGATATTGCGCCATATTTATAAATGTTAGTGGTTCAATCCAAAAAGTAGCTAAAAAATAAGTGAACCACATTATCCGTAAACGGATAGAGACATTTAGGAAAAATTTCTAAGTTTAGTGTTTGGTTTTCTTATGCACTTTGGCACTGCACGAAACAATGTGGCTTATCTGATCCTCTTTTTGGAACTTTTTGGAAAAACTTCTTGTTTGTTTAGGACTTTTCTCATGATCAGTAAACCACATGTACAAATTTACTCAAGAAAAAAGAAAGAAAGTAAAGCAATGCAAGTAAACTCATAATAACAAAATGAAACTACAGCACACTGTTTTGGACATAACTTTTTTCAACCTTTATTCTTGTTTAAAAAAACAAAAAAAAACCTATAGTGAACAATCCATTCCCCAGTCAAGAGACACTAAGATTGTGGTTAAAAGTGAACCACATTATCCGTAAACGGATAAAGATAAAAGTAGGAAAACATTTTACATGTCTAATGTTTGTATTTCATGTGCACATTGGCACTGCACGAAACAATGTGGCTTTTCTGATCCTTTTTTCGGAACTTTGTTTAGAATATTTTTCTCATGATCAGTAAACCACATGTACAAATTTACTCAAGAAAAAAGAAAGTAAAGCAATGCAAGCAAACTCAGTAAAACAATGAAACCATACCACGCAGATGTTTTGCAATTAACTTTTTGGAAACTTTTTTACATGACACCTTTTTCCCGGATCAGGACATGCGTATCATTCACTATAGGCCGTGTTAAACCAAAATTGAGGGGAAAACATTCATGAATGTTTTAGTAGCGATTTGCCTCGTTCTATGTTAGGGCATTATGTTTTGTTCGCTATAGGCCTTGTTTATACTTTCACCTGCCGTGGCCCGGCTACGTTAGAGAATGCAAATCGAGAAGCAAAAACTCAGGGGAAAAGATTGAGGAATGTTTTAGCCGCATATTGCCTTTTACATGTAAGGACTTGCATTTTCATAAAACGTATGTCCTGACATGCAGAAAGGCAAGATGCGGGTAAACATTCATCAATCTTTTCCCCTCAATTTTGGCATCTTGAATTTGCATTTTTTAGCTTAGACGGGTTTGGGCAGCGTTGTTTTTTTCTTTTTCAAAGTTTCGCTGCCGTGGCCCTACTTGGTGAAATGTTTCGCTGCCGTGGCCCTACTTGGTGAAATGTTTCGCTCCCGTGGCCCTGCCACGTGAAGGTTCGCTGCCGTGGCCCTACTTGGTGAAATGTTTCGCTGCCGTGGCCCTGCCACGTGAAGGTTCGCTGCCGTGGCCCTACTTGGTGAAATGTTTCGCTGCCGGTGGCCCCTGCCACGGGAAGGTTCCCTGCCGGGGGCCCTACTGGTAGTGTTTCTCTGGGCTGGCTCTGCCGTGGCCCTACTTGGTGAAACGTGATGTTTCGCTGCCGTGGCCCTGCCCACGTTGTGTAGGTTTCAGGCTCCTGTGGCCCTACTGTGTGAAGTGTTTCGCTGCCGTGGCCCTACTTGTGAAAATTGTTTCGCTGGTGATGGCTGTGTGGTGCCGTGCCCTGCCACGTGAAGTTCACTGCCGTGGCCCTACTTGGTACAAATATCCTGCCTTGGCCCGGCTTGGAGAAAAGTGTACCTTTTACGGAGCCTTGGCGGTAGCGTCTTCATTTGGCAGGAAATTACCCGTATCCTGCTGACAAATTGTCGGCCACATTCCGGCTTCCACAAAACCTATCTAGAATGGAGCGCTGAAGGCACCATACCTTATTCATTAGATAGTCCTGTGCAGCCCCTTATCTGATTGTACTCCCACGCCGGTAGGCTGGTTAAGTTTGATGATGCGTCGAAAATCCAGCCTTAGCGGCTGTGGGCCTGTTCGGGACCAGAACGTATATATATGAGGGGTACTTACCGCTCTTACGTGGCAGGGCCACGACGGCATTGACTTCTTTACCCGTCAGTAGCCACGGCAGTGAAACAATGTGTACCTTTGCCTCCCACCTGATCTCTAACCAGGACCCACCTTGGACGGTTTTGGTCAGAGAGGGATTGTATATTGCGCCAACATTTTTTGCAGTAGCAGACAGGGACTTTTCCCACTAGTAGGTGAGTTTACCGAGAGCGGCTCTCCTCTGGAGATAGCTAAAATGGACAAGTGCCGTATGCGAAATTTGTTTGATCTAGGGACCTTTCGGTAGCGGTACATTGTTTGTGTACAAAAATGTAGAGTAATAAAAGAAAAGCACTGCCCGCATAGTAAAAAAGCCGCCTTTGTAGTGTCTGGAGCCTGGTTCGGGACCAAACGTATATATATAAGAGGGGTGTTGTGGTCTGACGAGACCGATTCACGATAGCAAATTACGGTAGAGACGGGAACATTACCGCGGTCCTTGCTTCTTACCAGAATTCCCCCAAGATCAAATGGTACAACACTGTTGTGGAAAGTTACTAATTCCAGACGGACACCGCTTCTTGGTCTTTTAGCTGTAAGTGGTTCTGTTTGATCCAGGGCCGGCTCGGCCCTTGCCAGTATTTGTCGGTTGATATGTAGTGCCTTTGCGCCAACCTTTTGTTAGGCACCAGATTCCTGTGTTTTCCACTAGTGGGTGATTTTACAGAGGGCGGCTCTCCGCTGGAGAGAGATCAAAATGGACGTATTGCCCGTATGCGAAATCTGGAATTTGATCTAGGAACGCTTTCGGTAGAGAGGTAATTGTTGGTGTACAAAAATGTAGCAATGCGAGAGGTACAAAAAGCCGGCCTGTAGCGGCTGGAGCTGGCTCGGGACACGAACGTATATATATAAGGGGTTACTCCTCTGGTAGTCAGGCTTGGCCAAGGTTTATATATATATAATGTATACTGAACGGTCCGTTTGAGTGCGTTAGTGCTTATTCAAGGTGAGGCTGCAGAGATCTGGCGACAACAAAGCTTGAATGTTGACCACCTGAAGTCAACAGCGCTAGTGGTGTGAACCGCAAGTCAACGGCATAACCCTTTAACGACAGCCAGACCCGATCCTTCACTGGAGCGAGTCCTATCGCCGTTGTTTTCGGCGTACTAATTGTTGCATGGTGCACATAATAGCGGGATCCTGTGAAAAAAACCTGCCTAGTCTAACATGGTTGACAGGTCCTTCGGGCCCCGCTCGCCTGGATGTGAGGAAAGGGGAATTCTGTAGGCCACAATTTTGATCCTGCGAGTGGTCTTATCGCTTACCCACGGGTAGGGTCTAGCCTTGGCGTGTGTGTGTACGCTTTGGCTCGTGCACCGAAGGACATTTTTCATTGGTATTTGAACGCATAGCGTTCCGGGCCACGGGTCGGGCCCCGACCCCGTTCGTCTGAGGTCGCTAAATACGAGAATCGCATATGCGGTAACACGCAGAAGCGGGATACGATGGCAACCGCATCCCGTAATCTGCGGCCCGTTCAAGCGGGCGCGGAGCGAGGACACTTGAATTCGAGCCTTAAGGAGTCCATAGAAAGCACCACCTCCTCCACAACCTGCCTGTGTTCCGTGCCGTAGAGGCCACGGCGGCCGGTCCCCGGGTGAGGCAGAACCAGCGAAAATTGTGCCAGCGTTCTGACCGGTAATCCCTACGGACCGTCGGGTAACTCTGTACGGGGGTGAAGGTAAGGTGTGCCGGCCCGAATGGTTTCATAGGCCTCCCGGCTTGACCAGCGCTCCTGTCGTGTGCCGGCGCAGCCTTTTCGCTGCAAGAGGAACCGACACCTAACATTCTCAATGTCTTTATGACTCGACCCCATATCGAGCGATCACCACGCTGAATTTAAGCGTAGGAAAAGAAACTAACCAGAATGCCCTCAGTATCGGGCCGAGTTGAAGGCGGGAAAAGCCCATCTACTGAATCCCCCCGTTCAAGCCGCGTGGGGAATGTAGCGTAAGAAGCCGTGACTTACCGCTGACAAGGCCGATGTCCCTCTGAGTGAGGACCTTGTGCTGTATGCACGTTCAGGTCCCTGCGAGCGCTCGTTGCCGGCTAGTTTAAGGCTTTCGAGAGTCGGTTGTGATGAATGCAGCCCTAATATTGGTGGTAAAAATCCATCTGAGGCTAAATACAAAGCACGTCCAATGCCCTCTGAAACAAGGTTGCCAAGCCGTTGTGAAGATGTAACAATGACTAAATCCTAACCCTAATACGGTTTCAAAACAAGATTGCAGGGGACCGAACGGAGGCTAGCTGTAACGCCCGTGATCGCCTCTTGCCAGTTAGATGGAAACTGGGGCTAACCCACTCACGGTTTTCACAAACTAACATCTGAGCTACGGGTAGTTACGGGCGAAAGTAGAATGGGTACCCTAGTTGCAGGCTAGAGAAAAACCTTCCTAGACCATCCCCCTTTGCAGTTGCTCGTAGATGCAGATAAAGCAAGACACTCACTTTGACATCCAATCAAAGGGATCCTCGGAACCACGTTGCTAATCTCAGATCCACCATGCCTGCGCTTCGTTCGGGGCACCGGATGAGTACGGCGACCGTGATTGACCGATTGTGTTCTGATCATGGCGAAATGCTGGAGGGGTCTTGAGCTAGTGACCTCTTTCTTGTCCCTCGGCAATCCCTGTAGAAGTATGGTGGTACTAATGCAATGAATCTCCGAGTGACATAATACCATTGGGCTCTGTTGCTTTGAACCCGGTGCCCCATGAAATGCAAGGTTTGGTTGTAGACAAAACGGTTGGAAATGAGGATGCTACCTGGTTTGATCGCACGATTTTATCTACCGTTTGATCGCACGATTTTATTACTACTAGCTACTCCCTAACTAACCGTTAGACGAGCGTCCCACCTCTTTGTGTCGAGATATACCGATCACACCGCCCTTTAAAACACGGTAAGTTGTTTTGCTTTTAAAGTAGGACTCGGGTCTTTATGGCCCGCAGGGCTAGTTTTTAGTTGGTTGGTTTAGGGTGCAGGTCTAGATGGCCTGCAGGATTTATCAGGTCTTTATTGCAAAGACCTGCGTCTTTATGGCCCGCAGGCTTAGTTTTAGTCGTGTTGACGTATTTCCTGGGTTTACCTCCCGAGGAGTAACAAGTAGTTTTCTTCCCCATGGTAAAAAAGAAACAAAAGTTTTAACCTGCCGTGGCTCTGCCACGTTTATTCTTTAAAAAATACAGCAGCCGCCGTGGCCTGCCACGTTCTTGTGATAAAAAAAGCGAACAAACCGCCAATTGAGGGTAATTCTTTGTTAAAATGTGCTATGCATAGGCCGTAAGCTTTGTCAAAGAATTACCCTCAAGTTTTGGCCGGTTTTGTTCGCTTTTTTTATCACACCAACGTGGCAGGGCCACGGCCGGCTGGATTTTATTATTTTTTTAAAGGCAGGCACGGTAGGTTGAACTTTGAAAACAGGAATCAAATTGACTTCACATGCAAAATAGTTTTTGTATGAATCTGACTTGCTCTACTACTTTGTTTGCAAAATCTAGCCGGTAAACGGCCTAAATGCAATGAAAAGCAACCGAGGAACATCGCGTCAGTTTTCGCGGAAGACGTTCCAGATGTACACGAGGAACATCGCGTCATTTTCTCGCGGAAACGTCCCGATGGCACGATGAACATCTGCTTCATTTTACAGAAAAGACGTCCCAATGCAATGAGCAGCATTGTGCCAAGTTCGACCTTCTGCGGGGAAACTTGCCGAGATGCAATGAGACTCATTGCGCCAAGTTTCGATCTCTGCCTGAAAACGCGGGCCGCGATGCAATGAGACGCATCGCGTCATTTTCCCAAGACGTCCCTGATTGCAATGAAACGCATCGCGCCATTTTCACGGAAGACGTCCCATCTGCAACGAGGACCATCGCATCATTTCCCGGAAGAAACGTCCCCAGATCAAACGAGGAACATCGCGTCATTTTCCCTTCCGAAAAGACGTCCAGATGCAACGAGAACATCCTCATTCTCCTCCGGGAGTACGGCCCAATTCAAGAGGGTCAATGAGAGTCATTTGTGCTACCAAAAATAGTTGTTGAGGGCCCAGATGCAACGGAAACATTTTCCTACCGGTACCCCACGTTTTCGTTGCGTCTCACTGCATCTCGGCCGCGTTAGGGTTAACATGACATAACATAATGTTGCCCCAAAAATAAAACGTGCACATTTTTCGCTTAAAAATGAATAAAATGTCACAAATCAATTTCTCTTTCATAATATCATGCCCATTGGATATGTATAGACTTCAGCAAAAACCATTACTAAATATATTACAAATGGCCCGTTATGCGGAGCCATTGTTAGAGCCGGGTGTTATCACCTCCCCTATTTGGGTTGAGTAACAAAATTACCCTTCCTCTTTCACCAATAACTAACCAGTTTCATTATGATTATAGGTCATTGACCCCTAAGTTTTCTTCTGAAAGCGCGGTAAATTATACAATGAAGTTAAGCACTAATGTTACGGATTTTAAATTCTGCACATAGTTGTTTCGGTCAAAGCTTGCCAGCAACATTCTGGCATGATGTTTGTTTGTCTTTCTTCCTTTTCGAATAAATGATGAAAAACATGGACAAAGTTAATTGAAGTTAACTATAGAAGCTCAGATTTATTTATTTGCGAATGAGGAAGTATTTTGCACTCACGTCCATTAACAAAGACTTCGTCTAATCGAGAGGCAATCTAACAATTTTCCTGCACTCCCAGATGAAAAGGAACTGAAGTGTTTTTCTACACTCATACGCCGAGGTAATTGAATGTCTTTAGCTCCATTTTTTGCTGAGTCTATAAGCTTATCTATTGGTCATGATATTGGGAAAGTAAATTGAAGTGACATTTTCTTTCAGTGTCACAAGAAAATGGTCAAATTTTTATTTGGGGGCAAACAGAATAGCTTGGTTTTTGCCTCTCCCTCCCTGATTAGGGGATTTACGAATCGCCATCGCAGAAGGGCAAAGGCCCATACCGCCAATACCTCACTCCATGCAGTGTTTTAGTGTTTATGCTAGTTTGTTATTATAGGCCCATTCTGGGATTGGAAAGTTACTCTTTGAAAAATGGAAACAAAAATTGTATTAAAAAGTTACAAATCCTTTTCCCCTTATTTTGTGATTTATTTTGGGACTTTAATAAAAAACTTTTATTGAAACAACAACTCCTTCAATCAAAAATGTGTGGCACTTTTAACAACAAATACACAACCGCAGAAATATCTTCTTGTCGTCACAATTATTGTTTAATTAACACAACCTTGAATGTAGCCGTACCCGCAACGAGTCAACTATCTCTCGTATGACTTGGAATATTGAATAGGCATTGAGTCTGTTATGAATGCGGAACTAATTAGGGCTTAATCGGATTAAACAGCGACGATTATAACATTACATGGGCAGTTTTTCCCCCAAGTAAAACTGGATACGTGGTATTATCCTTGGTGCCAATTACAATATCTCCAGTTTAGGATTCATCATATTGGTGTAATTATATCTCCAATAGGGGGACCATGGTCCCCTCAGCCACCCTCTAAATCCCAGAATTACCTGGTGCTTTGAGTACATATCATTTCCTTCACTTCCTTACACTTTTTCTATTGTCACACTTATATCCCTTACGAATTATCCACTAGTGCATTTTTTGTTGTATCAAAAAAGCCTCGAGACACCCCTAATGCCACATTAAAAAATTTTGGTACGACGCCCAATGCTTTTGTAGCAGTCCCCGATGGCATCGGTACATACACGCACCCATCACTAATCGTCACTGTCCACCCTCACATTCTTGCTCTTTTGTTTTTGTGTCTCATTTGAGGCAACCAATGTTTGAATTTTTTAATCGGGACGCGGGTCTGTATGGCCCGAGGGCTTATTTTTAGTTGGTAGTTTAGGGTGCAGGTCTTGATGGCCTGCAGGGATTTAGGCACTCTTATGCAAAGACCTGTCTTTAGGGCTCGCAGGGCTTAGTTTTTTAGTCGGTGGTGATGCGGTATTTCCTGTTTTTATCCTCACGAGGAGTAACCAGTAGGTTTTCTTCCCCATGGTAAAAAGAAACAAAAGTTTAACCTGCCGTGGCCCCTGCCACGTTTATTTCTTAAAAAATACAATCCAGGCCTGCCGTGGCCCTGCGCCGTCGTTGTGATAAAAAATAGCGAACAAACCGGCCAAAATTGAGGGTAATTCTTTGCTAAAAATGTGCTATGCATAGCCGTAAGGCTGGCAAAGATTACCCTCAAGTTTTTTGGCCGGTTTTTGTTCCGCTTTTTTATCACAACGACGTGGCAGGGCAACGGCAGGGCCACGGCAGGCTGGATTTGTATTTTTTTTTTAAAGGCAGGGCCCCGGTAGGTTGAACTTTGAAAAAGGAAGCATATTGTTTCATGCAAATAGTTTTTGTATGAATCTGACTTGCTCTACTTTGTTTGCAAAATCTAGCCGGTAAACGGCCCATCATGAAAAGCACCGCGAGGACACTCGCGTCATTTTTCGCGGAGCACGTCCATAGCACGAGGAACATCGCGTCATTTTGCGTAAAGACGGCCCAAATTTAACGAGGAACATCGCGTCATTTTACAGAAGACGTCCCAGATGCAATGAGACGCATTGCGCCAATTTTGATATTCTGCGGGCAAACCGGCCGAGAATGCAATGAGACGCATTCGGCCAATTTCGATCTTCTGCCGGAAACCGGCCGAGGCGCAATGAAACGCATCGCGCTATTTTCCCAGAAGACTCCTGATGCAACGAAGAACATCGCGTCATTTTCACGGAAGAACGTCCCAGATGCAACGAGGCAACATCGCGTCATTTTCTCGGAAGCAGGACGTCCCAGAAGTCCCAGAAGGAACATCGCGTCATTTTACAGAAAGGATTCGTCCGATGCAATGAGACGCATTCCGCCAAATTCGATCTTCTACCCGGAAAACGGCCCAGGTGCAATGAGGCGCATTGCGCCACGTTCGATATTCTGCCGGGAAACCGGGCGAGATGCAATGAGAGAATCGCGTCATTTTCCCAGAGAGAGTCCCTGATTGCAACGAAGAAGAGCAACACTCGCGGTCCATTTTCACGGAAGACGTCCCAAATGCAAAGAGGAACATCGCATCATTTTCCCGGAAGAACGTCCCAGATGGCAACGAGGAACATCTGCTTCATTTTCCGAAAGAACGTCCCAGAGCAACGAGGAACATCGCGTCTTCTCCCGGGAAGACGTCCCAGATGCAATGAGTGCAATGAGAGTCATTTTGCCAACCAAAAATAGTGTTGACGGCCGAGATGTCAACGAGAAACATTTTCCGCCCGGTACCACGTTTTTGTTGCCTTTCAATGCATCTCTCGGCCGGTTAGGGTTAACATGACATAACAGTATGTTGCCCCAAAAATAAAACTTGCACATTTTCTTAAAACTGAATAAAATGTCACATCAATTTCTCTTTCATAATATCAGTGACCAATGGATATGTGAGACTTCAGCAAACCATTAACCTAAAGATATTACAATGGGCCCGGTATGCGGAGATATTGTTATAGCGGGTGTTATCACTCCACGATTTGGGTTGAGTAACAAAATACCCGTCCTCTTTCACAATAACTAACCAGTTTACATTATGATATAGGTCATTGACCCTAAGTTTTCTTTGAAAGGCGGGGTTAAGGGTAATTGTGGTTGGGGTAAATTGAATACAAATGAAGTTACAGCAATAATTTACGGATTTTTTGCACATAGTTGTTAGGTCAAAGCTTGCCCAGCAACATTCTGGCATGATGTTTGTTTGTCTTTCTTCCTTTTCGAATAAATGATGAAAAACATGGACAAAGTTAATTGAAGTTAACTATAGAAGCTCAAGATTTATTTATTTGCGAATGAGGATAAGTATTTTGCACTCACGTCATTAAAAAAGACTTCGTCTAAATCGGAGAGGCAATATAACAATGGTCCTGCACTCCCAGATGAAAAGGAATCTGAAGTGTTTTTCTACACTGCATACCGAGCCGGTAATTGAATAATCTTTAGCTCCATTGTTTGCTGAAGTCTAGCGTATCTATTGGTCACTGATATTAGGGAAAGTAAATTGAAGTGACATTTTATTCATTTTCAAGAAAATGGGCAAATTTTATTTGGGGCAACAGATAGCTTGGTTTTGCTCTCCTCCCGTGATAGGGATTACGAAAATCGACAAGCGCAGAAGGGCATTGCCCATACCCTAATACACTTCACGCACATGCAGTGGTTTAGTGTTTAATGCTAGTTTGTTGATTATAAGGCCCATTCCTCCTGGGATTTTGAAGTTACTTTGAAAAATTGGAAACAAAAATTGTATTAAAAAGTACAAATCATTTTCTTATTTTGTGATTTTATTTTGGGACTTTAAAACTTATTGAAACACAACTCCTTCAAAAATGTGTGGCACTTTTACACCGCAGAAATATCTTCTTGTCGTCACATTATTTTAAGTAGACAAAATCTTGAATGTAGCCAGTACCACGAGGTAAACGTATCTCTCGGTATGACTTGGAAGATTGAAGTAGGCATTGAGTCTGTTATGAATGGCGGCTAATTAGGCTTATCGGATTATAACATCGACAGATTATAACATGGGCAGTTTTCCCAAGTAAAACTGGATAAGTGGTATTTTATCCTTTGTGCTCAATTGACAATATCTCCAGTTAGGATTCATCAAATTGGTTGTATTATTCTCCAATAGGGGGACCATGGTCCCCTCAGCCACCCTCTAAATCCCAGAAGTACATGCGTGCATTTGAGTACATATCATTTCTTCACTTCCTTACACTTTTCTATTTCACACATTATATACATTACGAAATGATCCAACTAGTGCATTTTTTGTGTTCAAAAAAGCCTCGAGACACCCCTAATGCCACATTAAAAATTTTGGTACGCCCATGCTTGGTAGCAGTCCCACGATGGCATCGGTACACCCATCACTATCGTCACTGTCACCCACAATTCCTTGCTCTTTTTTGTGTCTCAGTTCAGGGCACCATGTTGAATTTTTATCGGGATATTTAATACAAATTTTTTCCCCATTATCGCCGATTTATTGGAGACATATATATATCACATCCGGATTACGTTTATTATAACTACTGATCATCGGAGATGCGGAGGATGCCGCGCCGATGCTGTTTATGAAGATTTTTTCAAGATTGGATTTCTGTTGCTGTTGACATAAGTATCATATATATATTATGTATTATCCCTTCACATGGTTGCCCCGCGAGCCTCAGGCCTGTTTCGTGTTGCTCGTTCTGCGGGTATTAAGTGGGCTTATTCCTTGGCCAGGTTTAGCTCCCCCTATGTAAGTCCACAATTTGACCGCCAGGGCATGTTGGGGACATGTCCCTGTCTCATGTCTGCTCCCTTGCTTTATATATTTGCTCGTTTTGCCCTCGCGGTGCCACCATGTCCTCTGTGTTTTTTCAGTGTACTGCCAGCTCATGCCGATGGATCTCTAATTCTTCTCAAGATTTGGGGGTGCCCTGTGTCTTCTGTCTCGGCTGTCTCGTCCTGTCTCCTTGGCCTTTCCTGCAGGGGTAGCGCTAGGTTTTAAAAACATGGGTCCAGTGGACCCCTTAGCTACCTGAGTCCAAATTTGGGGTCCGAATTATTTTTGGGAGTCCAGAGTGGTGTGGTCCACTTTGACATACTTGGATTAAGCGCCACATTGGCTTTTGTCCACTATGGGGCCGGCATTTGCACTCCAGTGTATGGTTCAGTTAGTACCACCTAATCTTTCACTATATTTTAACCTACCTGTCCTGAAGTTTGAAACTATTTAATGATATTTTACACTTTTTTTAAACAGAATTGTTGTTTGTTACCTCGGCTGATGTTTCACTTTACTAATGTACATTGAATGATTTACTGTAATAATTTCTAAATAAAGATGACCACATTCAACTCATGTTTCACTTCTTCATTCATTCTCATGTGAACTTTTTTATGGCTCACAAAGTTCCTATTCGGTAAAATGCTCAGTCAGTGCACTCTTTCCCGTTGCACACCAACAACCGCAGAAAATCGCCGCTTGTCTAAGTCGTCTATAAAACAAAGAAACAACTAGGGAGTGGAAATTCTAACCGCCCCCCCCCCCCAATTTTCTGTATCGCCGGGAGCCATCATCACATCCTTCGACATGTAATTTATTCGTTAAGGCTTTCGAATTCATAGGTGGTGGCACATACTAAATTCTTTCCCCCATTTCTTCCGATTGGACTTCATACTATTCCGCTGCCCTTTTAACCCACTGTCCATGGCTTATTCACTGTCAGTGTCGCCTAATTCGCTTTGGTTTCAGAAAAACAGATTTCCCCTCTATCTCTCCGCCATTGACACTTTGTCAACAATTCGCCGTTTTTTTCGTAATTCCCCCAATGCCCGTTTTTTGTGTTAATTGAGCTTTTGATGTCATGTTGTAGAACTCATGTACCGTGAGAGAAACGCTCGGGAATTCGAGAAGCCGTCGAACCGGCGATACACATGCGCATCTGCAATAATCACACGTCATCATCTCACTTTATAATGTCTTGGGGGTATGCATGTGGGTAATGAAAATTGTGAAAATGGTCTCAAGGGATTTTTTTGTGTTTTGCTAGTACTTATTGTTACATTCTACACGTACTCACCCCATTACAAAATGATCTTGTGAATTACTCTTGGTATCGAGACGACATTTACGGCTAGCGTTACGTTCTTACATTTTTTTTTGATTCATTATCCACAAATTACGAACGCAATCTTATGAACAGCTGTTTTGTATTTGAATGTAACATCGTATTTTGTGCGTCCTACGGACGCAATGCTCGTTATTTTTTTATTTTGATGCGTCCAAAATCAATATGGCGTCCTCGCAAAAGCGCAACTTAGCGCGACCCCTGTTTTCCTGTACTCCTTTCGGAATTCCTGGTTCTCGCATGAAAGCTAAGTGTTTTTATCAACTGTTTCAAGTATTCTTCGTTTTGATGTTACGAGGGAGTGGTCCGACCCCGAAGATGTGTTCGATGCAATGACTTACTTCGAAGACGAGACAAGGACACACCGAAACTGTGTTGGAAGTGCCAATTTTTTCTAGAGACAGACTTGTAATATACACATGGGTGGTCAGAATTGGAGGCTCAGCGATTTTTGATGAGTTAGATATGTTATGGAAAGGAAGCCAAAAGGCCAAGGCTAGACAGTTCCATCTCTGTCCAGTGGTAACATCTCCCTCCGTATCTTCTTCGGCTGGTGACAGTTCAACCGATTCACTCAACCAAGACAGTTTCAAGACCAATTCAGTACTACTGCAGATCCAAGGTCTCACAGGACGAAATGAAGTAGCATGGCTGCCCGAGGCTATCAACCATTTCTAGGTCAAGTTCGGCCAAGCCACTCCAACTTATTATGAAGATAAAGGGCCATTGATGACAATCCGAGTGGATAAGTGATTACTTACGATTGGCTGGTCAATCCACTCCTTCCATTCATAAGAGAATTGGAAGATTATCAACGGTCGAGTAGTCCCGGCGTGCCCGTCACCCCACGCTTTTAAAGAAATCCAGCCACGGCTTATTGAAGTTTTTCAACCCTTGAGTAGTCCAGCCGTAACTCAGTATCATCGATTGAAAGAAGCTCAGTCCAGTGAAGATTTACTATACTTGAGCAGTCAGGCTGTTTCATATCTCCGTGGAGTGAATGAAAACAACCACGGCCCAATGGCACCCATGGTGTTACTGATGATTTGAATGATAAGGACTGAAGACGGCACCCGTGGCAACAGCCAGCGTAGCTCATCGGCCATTGTTACGACCTATTGTTTATGAAAAGGAATTGGATAGCGGTACTGGTAGTACCCATAAGCCCGGCAGCTTTAGCAGTGGCTGCGTGGCCTTGTGTAAAGATGATATAGAGGTGATTTATGAGAATGGTGATGGTTCTATAGTCAGTTCTACACCTCATGGCGGCCGTGCTACCCGTCCCGTGGATAAGTCTCGGTCCGTTGCTGCAGGTGCCACCGATGTTGCTGTTAATATTTCAATTCCAGTTACGACGGGTCGTGAGATAGCTATTGATGAAGATGAGACTTTGTATGGTGATTGTGGAGTTAGATATTCTTTCAACGAGAGTCAGAGCTTCTCCTCCACGGCTCCGAAGAAAGTTATAGTTATTGAAGCAGAGGTGTATAATGAAGAAGGGAAAATGCTTACTCAACCACTTTCCAAGAGTTCAGTTGTTAAAGGTTCGCCCGTCCGACCGCCTAGCCGCCCATCGAGCCATCACCGTGATACTTCCGATGTTAATCCTCCGGCAGTTCTTCCGTCGGGCCGTTGCCGACTAGCCTCCGGCGCTCATACTCCGTCTACCTACCCGTCAAACCAGCCGTCCAGCCGCCATCGTGCTTCAAGAAAGATTTCCTCTTCTCCCGCACACTTGTCTTCAAGTGCCAGGAAGGAAAAGATTCTGTGTTCTGATTCATCTAGACGCCACTTGTCTTCTTGAGGTCGCAGTCCAGTGCGTAAGACTTCCAGAGATAGTCGCCATGGGCGGCGATCAAGGGAAACGAGTGTGGAGTTAGTTCCTATTCATGCTGAGTGTAAGGAGTCTTCATCTAAAAGATATTCCAGTCATCATAGTCGCCATTCTCCAGACAGAGATAGCTCTAGGATAAGCATATTTTCTCATCTCCACCTAAAAAGTCTCACTCAAGTAACAAGAGAAGACATCACGATTCTCCTAGTCATGATTATAAAAGATCTAGATGCTCTCCTTCGGATAGTTCTTCCCGCCGGGGATTGAAGTACAATGATCGGAAGGATATTTCAGGATCGTAACATAGTGATGACTTGGCCTCTTATAAGTCCAAAAGTTCTAGATCTGGTTATAATGATAAGAAAGTAACTTCTCCTCAACGCATTGAGTCTAGACGAAGACGTTCTTCCGACAACGGTGACATAGCCTCTAATACTGTTTCTTCTAGCATGAGATCTAAGTTTGATGACGATAGAGACTATTCTAAATCGAGTCTTTAAGATGATGTTGATTATACTCGACTAGAGTTAAGAAATCATTTGTTTATGATAGGAAGTGACTGCTTCTCAGCATTATGAGTCCAAACGTAGAGGTGTAGTGATTGACGGTGAGGATAAGGAACCACCTACTCATGAGAATTTAGAAGTGGCTATTGCTTCTTATGGTTCTAAAAGTTTGAGTTATCCGAACAATGAGCCTTCTACGATGCCAGCTCCTTTTCTTAATACAGTTCTAGTTGATAGATCTGATAAGTTGAAGACTTCTGCGACTACTCAACCGAACTTGGCTGATGCTACTCCACTCATTGCACATTCTAGTCAAGGTACTTCCAGTCTAGAGCGCACTGGTGATAGTTTTGCTAAAGATTCTGATTTGAATGAGGATACGAAACTCAGTAAGATTTCCCAGATTTATGAAGCTCCTTATTCTGTTGTTGACGCTTTCTTGACGCTTTCTTAGCTGCTAAATATCACAAGGAACAAGTAGTGAAACCTGTCATTCCTGTTCTGCTGATTTAAGACAGACTATTGATAAGTTCAGAAGTCTATATGGTCCGATTATCAGAAGAAGACTCCCCTTCTCAGATGGGTTCCTGAGTCTTTCCCTTCGAGCGAGGAGGATAAAGAGTTCTTTTCAGTTCCCTTGGTTCCTAGACCATGCTGGGATAAGATGTAATCTGACGAGAAGACATTATGTAAGCCTAGACCAGGTCCACTTGCCGGTGATGAGGGCAGTTTAGCTAGAAAGCATAAGGAACCCGTTCATAGGGTAGATTCTTGGTATGAGGGTTAAGATGCTGATCTCCGCCATTTGGAACAAATTGCCTGTGATGGTATGAGAACATCGAACATAGCCTTATTGTCTCTAAGTCACCTTATGAATGGATTGTTGGAGCCTAATGTGGAGCTGTCTAACAAATCTATTGAGAGATGCCTTTTTACTATGAAAGACCTTCATCACATTACTGCGGAGCTTTTTACCTAGATTGCTTATCAACTAGTGGCTCTCAGAAGACAGAATGCTGTTGATGCCTTGAATTTCAGGGCCAAAGTAGTTCTCTTGAATGCACCAAGAGGAAAGGATCTTTTTGGAGGACAGTGGCCTAGCTTAGCTTCTCAAGAAGAAGAAAGTGTTAAGCTGCAGATCAAGCTGCCAAGAAATCTACCAGTAAGCAGTCTAGAGGTTCCTCCAAATACAGACCGTCCAGGTACAGTCCTTATGATTATGGATACCGCAGAAGGTCTTCCGCTTCTAACTACACTCCTACCAACAGAGGAAATAGAGGCTCATTTCGGTAGTCGACTTTAAAGACAGAATATCCAACTATAGAGGCTCCAGACAGTATCAGAGTTATTCCTCCTACTCCAGACGTAGAGGCGCCAGACGTGGCGCGAATAGGGAAGGAAACTACTATTGACTCTTATATACCTATGACGCCAGTGGCAGGGCGTCTAAAGTTCTTCCTTTCGGCGTGGCGGTTGACAACCTCGGATCCATGGGTACTACAGACTTTTTCAGAAGGTTACCATCTGGAGTTTACCGTCCGTCCGTCCGCCGATGAAAGTCGGATTTTGTACTACGCCTATGCCGAAAGAGACATCAAAGGCTATGATTCTAAGGATGAAGTGAAGGTGTTGTTAAGGAAAAATGTCATTTTTCCGATAACAGGGCAATGAAAGGTTTTTAATCAATCTTCCTGACTCCAAAGAAATCAGATCTCAGACCAATTATTATCTTACGTCTTCTCAGCAGGTTTATTCGTCTGAGAAACTTCGGGTTGGAAACCCTCTCTGCCGTCATCGAAGAGTTGAAGAAGGGCTGGTTCGGCGTAACACTGGACTTTGAAAAGTCTATCTCCACATTGCAGTTTTTCAACTTCAGTTATGGCTTCACTTCCGGTTCGACAGTCGGTCCTTCTAGTTCTGTCTTATATCCTGGAATTTTTACACTACACTACGTACGATTACAAGATCGCCAAATAGATACTAAATATCTGAGAAGGAAGGAAATTCAGTTTCTTCGTCTACTTCTTCAGTTGGTTGATAGTTGCTCCAGGAGGTCAGGTCTTTAAAGACATTCAGCCTTTGTATGAAGACAGTAAGGATATAAGTTTCATGATAAACTTAAAGAATCCAGCCGTCACAACATCCTCCATCAGTATCTTTGAGCCAGAAGATAGTAAAGCATCTCAGTTGGTTCGGTAAAATGGCCAACATTTTACAAAATCACACGTTAAGTGGTAATATTGTCTGACGCTTTAAAGGTGCAACGAGAGATTTTGAGGCACCCAAATATTGTGTCATAATAGTAATTTCATATAGATTAGACACTCAATAGATTTCTTACCTTGTATTTGGCTACAGAATGTCTTAAAAGAGAGAAAAAAAAGTTGATTTTGATTTGCTTATATTTCAATATGAAACATAGGCTGAATTTCATATTTGCTCCTATACGAAATTAGAAATTCCACATTTTTTGTACCAAAGAAACATTTCTCAGCTTAGTCCTTTTAGATGGTGATATTTTTGATGGAAAGCTTTACATTAGGGCAAAGATCAGTACTTTCTACTTTTTTGGGACACCTGATATGTGAAATCTCTCGTTGCCCCTTTAAGTTAGACTAGAGCATGCCTGGAAAAAGTGGGGAATTTGGGAATGACATTCCCGTGAAATTTTGATATTTGGAGGGAATTTTTTGTTCTTTAAATAAAGGAATACATAAGAATTGAAGGGAAATTTTGCAATCTTGGAGGGAAATTTGGATTGTATTCCTGGGAAATTTTGCATTTTTTACAGCCCTGGACTAGAGAGCATGCATGATGTCCCACAAATTTTGGAGTGTGGCCAAAGGTTTTTGAAGAAATTCTACTTATAGAGCTATTCTGGGAAAATCCGAGATTATTAGATATTGTGGTTGCCTACTTTGATAACCTATAAGGTTTTTGAGTATCCTCATATGTAATTAAGGGGGCACAGTACCAAATCACTCCACGTTTGGTGTAATGGTAGTTAGTTCCGGTAAAAAACAAGTCCTATTTGTGATATTTTTGGTGTCCTGTGTGAATCAGTTTCCTGTGAGGGTAGCATGTTATTATCAAAATGAAAGCGCATAGCAAGTACATTACTCTTATAGTAGAAAAATAGTGACTTTCGATTCATGTGATAAAATAGGCCCCGGAAAGAATACCCTGGTCGGAAACGGTTAGGAGGCGTCCGTGACAGCCGAAAATAGCGGTGGCGCCGTTCACGTGCTCTTATCGCAGAAGTTAATCGGAATGTGTAAGGTGAATTGAAGCTTATATGCAAGTTTCAGGTCTTATCATGTGATTTATGCATGAAAATATTCAAAATGTTTACGTCTGGTGAAAAGAGAGTTTCTTTAAACACATGTTTACGTGCTTTTCAATGGAGCAATTATTTGGTACTGGCGCCCCTTCAAAAAAAAAACACGTACGTGCATAGGACTCCCCATGACATGGTTCTCACGTGAAAAACATGCGTATTTCCATTTTGGAATAAAAGTAGCTAAAAGTTTGCCCTTAGAAAAATTAGGCTATGTCGTTTCAGAGTCAACGTTCATTTTTGATTACATTGCTAAGCATAGGGTGTGTCAACATTTTCACGAATATGGTTTCGAGTTTCAGTCCAATATGGCGCGTTACATGCCAATGAGAAAATGGCCACAAGTTGCAAGATTTGAGGGCATGTGGGGGGGGCGCGAAGGGGGGAAGGGGAAGTCTAATCATCAAATTGGGGATCCATTGTAGGCCTCCCAAAGATCAGTATGACAGCATACCATCTGAGATCTGATATATTTCACATCAACAGTGAATAAAATGCAGTGAGGACGGGACAATTTGACGCAAATTCGGTCTGAGAGCACATTGCGGAAAAAATGGATGTTTATAACCAAACCAAGCAATATATTGGGAATTAATTTCACACTTTTCTTGAACCTGTCTAACATTTCTAAAAAATACAGCAAGTAATCTGAAAATTAAGTATTCGCGTGTTCGAAGGGGGCACAGTACCAAATCACTCCGTTTGTGTAATGGTAGTTAGTTCCGGTTTAAAAAACAAGTCCTATTTGTGATATTTTGGTGTCCTGTGCGAATCAGTTTCCCGTGAGGGTAGCATGTTATTATCAAATGAAAGGGCATAGCAAGTAAATTACTCTTATAGTAGAAAAATAGTGACTTTCGATTCATGTAATAAAATAGGCCCCGGAAAGAATACCTTGGTCGGAAACGGTTAGGAGGCGTCCGTGACAGACGAAAATAGCGGTGGCACTGTTCACGTGCTCTTATCGCAAAAGTTAATCGATGTGTAAGGTGAATTGAAGCTTATATGCAAGTTTCAGGTCTTATCATGTGATTATTGCATTGAAAATATTCAAAATGGTTTTACGTTCTGGTGGAAAAGAGAGTTTCTTTAAAGGTCAATGGCCCGATCGGTAATAGCCTCGTCCCAGAAGCCCAGATTTTACCGGAAGTGGTAATATTTTGAGTATTCAGAAGAAAGGCTACTATTTTTCTCTTTACCTGTGAAATCTGAGGGCAAAAGGAGTTGGTTTGGACGTAATGAGCGAAAGGTACCCCAATTGGTCGACCAATATAATTACACAGTAATATATGGAGCTTACGAAATCACGTTTTCTGATCTCACATGAAAAAGCAGAAATATCGCGCCAAAACTTTACGGGTGGGGTTTTTGGGTGAAGGCCAATCTATCAAGATGAAAAACTTCATCTTAAATCGCCATCCCCCCTTTCTCACATTTTTACGTGCTTGTCAATGGGGCAATTATTTGGTACTGTGCCCCCTTAAACTGGAACAAACGCATAATTGCATGCGCGAACCGCGGAATGTCAAGATACCGGAAGGGAGCTTTAGAAACGTAAACACAGTCGCGAAAAAGCAAAACGAGTTGACCGACAAAATCTAAATATCATTTTTCTAAGCACGATCGTTTTAGGACATACAGTTGTGAAAACATAAATGTATAGGTTATGGCTGGTGGCACACGTTTTTATTCTACGTGATTGGTTGGAGAGAAAAATAATTTGCGTACATTTTGTACCACACTGTACAGCGAAAAAATAACCGAAAAAACGCAAAAAATCACGATGAAAATTGAGCCGTAAAAATAACCCCGTATCTGCCATTTTTGAAATTAGGGTCTTCAAAATGGTCATGAACATATTATGATAGTGTACTTTTACAAATTCTGATGCACCGGGTCTCCATTTCGTTAAAGGAAGTTCTGGACCAAAAACTGACAATGGGTGATTCTGCCCATGCGTTTTGCTTTTTGAATGCCAGTGCCATCATAGCACGATTAATCGTGCTTCTTCACAGTGGTGGAGACTTTTGTTTGCGTCCTTTGTCATTTTTCACTTGGATTTTATCATTTTCCTTTTTTACATAGGCCGCCCTGTTTGAGGCAAGATGCTCCTACTATCAGATTGTTAGGTTTGAAATGGGCCGGGCGACCCGTTTTTGGGTCTGATCCCATAGCATTATATATTATGTGCTGTGATACGTCACAAACTAGCACCGTACCACAATCTTTTAGCTTTAATGTGGGGTGTTGATGTTGGTCGCAGAATCACATTGGCATTAAAAAATTGACGATTAAAAAGTGAAAGTCGCACCAGCAGCGGCGTCGGCAATTTATTTGTACCACACGGGTGACGGGCTGACCCCAGATTAACGGCAGTATGGCAATCAGCATTATTATTGGCAAGCGCCTATGTAAAAGACACGATGATAAAAGTAAGGCCAGATGCATTGTAAAAGACATGATGATAAAAGCTAAGGCCTGATGCATTATAATGCATGAAGAATCGTGCTAGTGCCATCATTGCCATGCTGCTATCTACTTGCTGATGCATCAAAACTGATGAAGTCATTGAAAGTGGAATGAAGTTCGATTTTGTTTTTCAATTATTCCATCATCCAGAAACTCAGTTACATATACCCTAAGGCTTATGGTACTACCTGTCATACCAAAATTAGAATTGCTGGCCAGGGGTGGGAAGTTCTCAATTTTTGGGGGAAGGGATGTGCAGCCTGGATTTCAAAAATTGAAGCTCCAGAGCTCATTTGAGACCAAGGGGTCTCCGGAACTATGTTTTCCAAAAATTTCAGGAAAATAAGCTGCCAATTTCCTTCAATTTCAGCTACTTTTCCGGGTCCATAGACACATAAACGGCATAAGCTGAAACTAATGTTGCGTGAAGAGTCAACTAAATGTTGCGTGAAGAGTCAACTATGTTGCGTGAAGGTCAATGAATGGAGTGCCCTATTCCTACCGTTGTAGCCGGACTGGGAGTAAGCGGACGATAATTACTTCTACACCGGAAATGCGGGTATTAAGTCCTACACCTCCTAAAAATGTGAGAACCTGGTCCACCCGGAGCTAGGTTGTGGGTGGGCTTATACCCGAGGGTACGGTACTATTTTAACAAAAATACTAAATTACTGTATACAGTGGACTGTACACTTGTTTTGCCATATATTAATTATGGTATTTTGATAGGGTAAAACATGTATGTCTTATGTAGATGAGATATGTTCTGATCTAGATAAGATATTTACAAACTTCAAAAAATGGGCCTCTCAGAACCATTCCAATAGTCACTATAGGTTGCCACTCAGGGCCCACTGTTCTCATTTTAAGTACTTAACTGACGTGTTTGATACTTATAATTAGAACTAGGAGTGTATTATGTACAAACATACACAATGCAACTTCCTGAAACTTTAGCATGTCCTTATTAAAACACATTGAAATACAAATTCCCCCCCCCCCCCCCACACAAGAAATGCTCATGATTATAGTATCCCCAAACTTAAAAGGGCTTTTCTGATCAAGCTATTGAAAATCGGGACCAACCGTTTGGAATTCTCTGACGTGCTATTAAACGCTCAAAAACAGCCAATAATTTTCAAAATCAAAAAACAAAAAAACACGCGTTTTTTTTTTAAAATAATAATTTTTGGGGCACATGCTGTCTTGTGTGTTAAGTGTATGCGTTATGAAGTCATGTATTTTGTTTTTTTTTCAATATAAACTCTTTTGTGTTTATGTGCAATATTTGATAAGGGGGTGTTCATCTTCTGGCCTTTTTTGGACTTGCGTTCACCTCCTCAGTTAATGGTATATATAATTGGTGTTTTTTATGATATTGTATGATAATGGAAATAAATATGATCGGATGATATGATTTGGTTTACCTTCAATTTGCTTAGGAAGAAAAGGAAAACATTGTTATGCACATCACACAAAAAAATACTATATCACATGCATATACAGAATCATATACCAAAGAATATTCCTATGGGTTTGGCTTGATTATAGAGGTTCTTCATTTTTGTGTCGCCCTGCAAGAGTTTGCAGGAGGCACCTAGCATGCAGTCCGCAATTCTTATTCTGACCATCTAGCCGTGTTTTCCACAAACACTACTTGGGCTAATTGAAGCCAAACTTGATCAGAAGAATCACTGGTCTGCCCAAGGTTCATATGTGATGTACTCCATTTGGGGTGATCGAGAGGGCATGTGGGTTGATTAGGGCATATTCTTTGAAAATCTACCCATTCAGGTTTTTTTACCACAAACCAAGCTAAACCAAATACTATGATCAACAAACTTGGTCAGTATAAGCACTGACCCAAGCCCCTTGAGGTGTTCTCCAATTGGGGTAAAGGTCATGTGGGTCAATTAAAGGGACATTCTTTGAAAATCTATCAATTTGTTTTTGTGTCACCTGCACTAGTACAGGAAGGCACATACTAATCCAGAATTGGGTGGTAGAAAGCGGGTGGGGTACTTCTTTAGGGTGCATTTTTTAACCAGTCACGCAAATTACTTGTTTAGGGTAGTAAAATTAAACCAAAATACATGTACTTGTTTAGGGTAGCAAAATCAACCAAAGTTCTTGTTTAGGGTAGCATAATCAACCAAAATGCTTGCTTAGGGTGTTTTTCCTGCTAAGTGAAAATACGCGCTTGGGGTACGTTCTGGGGGGCCATACACGAGCATGATATCCACTTTGGAATACAAGTGGCCCCCCCGGGAGTTTACCTCCAAAATTATCAAAACAAGAAAATTGAGATCTCCACAATTTGTATTTTTTTAATATTTTTTAATTTGAAAAATAATACAAAATTTGGTCTAGGGTTGCTTATTCAACAACCATTCACTACAAAGTCCAATTTAATTTTCTTCCCATGGCATGAAAAAGTGGGGAATTTGGGAAGCTCCCAGGAAAGTTTGGTATTTGGAGGGAAATTTTGAAATTTGGAGGTTAATTGTACATTTTTGTACACAAAAACATACACATTTTAGAAACTTTGGCAGCTGGCTTCCTGGAAAATAGACATTTTTCATGCCCTGTTTCTTCCAAAAAATATATTTTTTGTAATATAAGTTGTAAATATTTCCTGGGAATGTGCCTGAATTTTTGATAATTTATCACAACTGAACTGAAAGACTCAGCAAGCTAACAGATTTAAAATTTTGATTTATTAGTTTGGTGGTATGACAAAATATCACTAAATGAAAGAAGTCAAAGATCCAAATACAAAACCTTGTCTTTGACAAATATTTCTAAGAAAAAAATTGGTTTCTTTCCTTCCACTGGCACACACAGTAGAAATGAACAAGGCGAACTTGTATTTACGCGATGCGTAAAATATGTCCCCGCGATCATTAACATGCGATAAATGCAACTACAATGTATAACCCTCCCCGACACCCCACCCGTCCCCCTCCCCGACACCCCGCCCGTCCCCCTCCCCGAGACACCCCACCCCTCCCTGTCCCCAAGACACCCCACCTCCTTGCATATCCAATGTACCATTTCAGCGATACAGCAATTATGCATATTTAATTAGATCAATTGCATCAAAAATGACCCTTTAATTGGCCCAGAAACACTTTGATGCAATTACAATTCACACAAAAGATGTAGTCTTGCATGTAGTGAAGGAATTCTGTATATCTGATGTACTGTTTCAGTGATACAGTAATTATGCATATTTAATGAGATCAATTGCATCAAAAATTGCCCCTTTAATTGGCCCACAAGCACTTTGACCCAATTACGATTGACACAAAAGATGTATGGCAGAGTAGTCTTTCATATAGCGAAGGAATTTTGTATATCTGATCTACCATTTTAGCGATACAGCAATTATGCATATTTAATTAGCTCATTTGCATACCTAAGTCGCATATATCGCACTCTTTAAAAGGTCAAAGAAGATGCACACCATGATAGGCTTTCATGCAGTGAAGGAATTTTGCATATCCGAAGTACCGTTTCAAAAATATAGTGATTATGCTGATTTTTGCATATTAACAGGAGGGCCGGCCAAAATAGCGTCGTTTTTGCCGTTCCCATAGGTTTAGCACGTAATCACGAAAACTTGACAAATATTCTAAAGTCGAAAATATGTTTAATATCAATATTTTTCCACTCAAAATCTGTTGGAGTTGAAGAATCAACTCCAGTGTAAGTATTTTTTTTTGTATGAATAACGGTACAAACGGGATCCATTTTGAACGAGGCTTGTTTGACCTCATGTTCAATCGCAGCCTATGCACCACCGTGGAATGATTCGTTGACCTGCATGTAGCAATCCTCTCATGTTCGGTCTTTAAAAACGATTTGATGATAGTTTTGCAGCACAATTATGCACCACCGACTAAAGCAAGGCAATTTAGATCGGTCGCGGCTCCGTACGGGAATTCCCACTCGCCACTCACTGATCTATTTATAAACGCGCACAGTGACTTCAAATTCCGGTCACTGTTCAGGCTCGTCCAATGACTCGTTCGGCAGTTTTGCGCTATGAATGAAGCTTGGCCGCCACCGCCTGCATATTAATTAGCTCATTTGCATACTCAATTCGCCCAAAATATGCCCAAAATCTAATCAGGTTGAGAACTCTTCAGCCCGCTTCCTTCCACCAAGTTACATCATTATACACCTTACGGAACTCCAGAAAACTTGTACACAAGCCTTGCAGGAAAATTTTCGTAAATTATGCTAATTAGATACTTAATTAGCATATTTTACGCCCCAATCTAATCAGGTCAAGAACTCATCAACCCGCTTCTTTCCACCAAGTTACATCATCATAGCCCTTACAGAACTCCAGATAAATCGCACATAACATGGGTTAACATTTTTATCACGGACGGACGGACGGACGAACGAACGAACGAACGGACGCTGCTCATTTCATAGTCCCCGTTCAGAACTCGTTCGGCGGGGACAATTAACCCTATCCCCCTAACAACTTCTGTGAACTAAACACCCAATCAGCACATTATGAAATCACTAAACGAAACGACCAGCTGGCATACATCTGCAGTCATGAATGCCATTTGGGCATTTACCCTCTGAATTATTTCCTTGGAAAAAGTGTTAATGTCCCACAGCCACCCGTTGGTAGTTGGGTTCTATGGGGAATGCCCAGAAGGCACTTATCAGCATTCCAACTTTTGCAATCTCCCTGATGGGAAAATGCTCAACCAGCACTCATCGGCAGTCCAATTTTTGCGCTCTCTTGAGGGGTACATGTAAATGCCCATCTGGCACTCAATGTCATTCAGGTTTTTTTACTTATTTTTGGGTGATAGTTTCCATGTGTGTACATGTGCAAGATACAGAAAGTTCTGAGAGTTTTTTGCTCAGCCAGCTTCCATAGGCATTTGGAGATTTGTTAAGTTTTAGGGTTAGTCCTTTTTTTGTTGTTATTGTTTAAAAATTGTTTTGCCTTCTGAGGGTAAATGCCCAGCTGGCACAAATCGGTGCTTGTATTTCTGCAATCTCCTGAGAGAAAATATCAAGCCAGCATGCATTGGCAGTCGGTATCCTGAGGAGTAAGTGCACAGTAGGTAGTTATCGGAAGTCTTTTTTTCACTAAATGTCCAGCCGGCACTCATTGGCACAAAAATAACTGTGACTGCCAATAAGTGCCAGTTGGATGGGATTGGGTTAAAAAAGAAAACACTGAAATACAAAAAATACATTAATTTTACAATTTTTAGTGAGAAATTTTTGCAGCAGTACCCAAAAATAAGAGTGAATTGTGAAAGGAACAAATATGAGCAGAGCAAGCAAGAGTCAAGGAAGAAAGTGTGAGACTGTGTGTGTATTTTCTATACAAATGTGCCAGTACTCTGATTGTGCCCGATTAATTTTCAGGTATGTTTGATATACAGAGGATATGTTTCAAGCATGCACACCCTCAGGCACATAGCCAGCCAGGTGGTTCCAAGGGGGCAAGTTCCCAGTAGGTGCAACAAATGTCCCTATCACAGGCAAAAATATCCCAGTCGCAGGGAAAAGAGTCTGAAAAAGAGCTAATTTAACATGAATATTTATCTTTTAATTCCCGATTTCACCTCAAAAACGTTTTTAGAAGGTTACTTTGCTCCCTCCACCAGGCCACACCAGCTGCACACCCTAAAAATGAATTGTGACTTTGCCTTTATTTCCAATATTTTTAAGCAATCACTCTTGTTTGTCATAATGTCCTTGCTTGAAACTGGAAAGAATTGTCTTTGTCTTTGATACTTTTACTGGAGATTTAAAGCCAATTATTATAAAATGTGACAAAGATTTTGTCAGAAAAATGTTCATAAAATTGTCATACAAAAAACCATGGGCAAAAAAGTATATAGGGAAGCACAATCAACCTCAGACTGGAACATTCAAGTCTAGCTTAAAACTACAAGTAGTGGTGGTGTCAGACTTCTTTTTCTGGTGGTGGTGGTGGTGGGGGGGGGTGTGCAAAGTTAATTTTTTTGGGAAAAAGTGATATTTTGTGGGACAAAATATTTGTAACCAAGTTTGTCCCAAAATTGCTGAGGTTTGCCCAAATTTGGTGATTTGTAGCCCCAAATCACTGATTTTTGCCAAAAATCTGTCTGGGGTGGGGTGGGATGGGGGCAAGAAAAACAATTGGGGGTAATCCCCCAATCTTATCTTAGTAGGCCTACTGTAGCTAATTACTGTGCACTTGGCCACTTGCAAACTAGCTGAAGCAAAATGGTAGTGACAGCATAAGAATAATAGGCAACAGCGCTTCAAGGCTAATTATGGTGATAAAGCACAATTATAAAAGCGGTTTATTATTAAAACGGTGCCCACCCATCAAATTTGACATGGGAAATTTGACACAAAAAATCCAAATGTATGCAGATTTTACTCATACATGTATAGGAAAATTAGAATCCTTAAAGGCTGATTTAGAGAGATTTCAAAATATAATTTTGTTGTGCAGTACTTGAAAACCCTCATCGAGAACTAAAGATAGTTACCTATAATGCTTTAATTCCAAGCTAAGTGATGAATCAGACTTTCCGTTTTCATGCAATTTTGCGAATTTTATAGCAATTTAAAGTTGTGATTTTCTATAAAAAAGACTTCAATATGAGTTTAGTTATTTCACACAGTGATTAGCGCATGGACAAGCATTATGTACATACAAAAACGCAATTTGTTTGAAAATTGAGTGCATCTCATCGGGAAATCTCTGAGTCAGCCTTTAACAAATGTGCAGAAATGGTTTAACAGTAGTGCCCAAGCAGCTAACTTGCCCTGTTTTTGCCCTGTTTTTCCTAAATTTTGAAAATCTCAGGAGGTGGCGGCCGCCCCCCCCCCCCCCCCAAAAAAAAAAAAAAAAAAAAAAAAAAAAAAAAAAAAAAAAAAGCCTGATTAACTATGCTAATCTAGACCAAGGTGTATCATGCTCATGGGCTGATAAAATAAGGTTACTTAGTTCTGGACGAAGAAATTGAAAAACTCCGAACATTAACCCATAACTTCATCAACTCGGATCATCAGCAGTAGATAGCATGTGCAACCACACTGTAGTGCACGTACACATGATTTGGCTCTATCTGGCAGAATCACCCATTGTCAGATTTTGGTCCAGAACTTCCTTTTACGAAATGGAGACCACCGGGGCATCAGGATTTTGTAAAAGTACACTATCATAATTGTTCATGACCATTTTGAAGACCGGAATTTCAAAAATGGCTGAGACGGGGGTTATTTTCCGTCTCAGTGTTCATTTGGAATTTTTGTGGTTTTTTTTTTCGTGTAGTTTTTTTTTTAAAAAAAAATACAAAATTACTCATTTATTTTCCTCCAACCAAGTCACGCAGAATGTGAAAACGTGTGGCCAACAGCCCTAAACAATAATTTATGTTTTTCACAAACCTGTAGTCCGATCGTGCTTAGAAAAATGATATTTAAGATTTGTCGGTCCAAACTCGGTTTTGCTTTTTTCGCACTGTGGTTTACGTTTCAAGCTCCACTTCCTGTAATCTTGCAATTCCCGGTTCGCGCATTGCGTTGTTCGTTTTGTTCCTAGTTTAACATTGTAAATATTTCTATCCGCATCATTTCCTGCTGGCACATCTCGTTCTTTCTTCAGCGGTGAAGGTCATTATCTCAGCAATTCGGTCAACAGCGCCACTCTTGACAGGCAGCACAATTTTGTTTATGCGCATGCGCTTTATTAAGCTGCGAAAGAGAGCAGCTTAATTCATCAGCTTATTAAAACCCCGCGAGTACGATCTCACACGCTTTTCTATTTATGCATTCTATACAGACGAAATGATCAACTAGTGCATTTTTTTGTGCTCAAAAAAGCCATCAGACACCCCTACTGCCACATTAAAAATTTCGGTGCGCCCACTCCTAGTAGCGGTCCCACGCTAGCATCGGTCACCCAACCATATGAACGTCACTCTGGGCGACCAGAATCCTTGCTCTTTTTTGTTGTCTCATTAGGGGCTCCTATGTTTACTTTTTTACTGGGATGTAAACACATAATTTTGCCCCTCCTCTCCGTTTTTAGTTGGAGACGAAGATCTATATTTCATATCTGATAGACATCTATGGTATCTACGGCTTGATTCAGCAATTTGTTGATGTTGTGTTGATGGTGTTTTGAAGACTTTTCAAGATCGACAATCGGAGGTTCAGAATTCGGCAGTTCAGAATTTTGGAAGCTTGACATAAGTACAGATATATATTAAATATGTGTTATCCCATTACCTGGTTGCCCCCCTAGCCTCAGGCCGTTTTTCGCGTTGCTCGTACTGCGGGTATTCAGTGGGCTTATTCCTTAGGCCAGTTAGCTCCCCCCCTCCGTAAGTCCACACTTAGACCGCCAGGAGGCATATTGGGGATATGGTGTCCCTTTGTTCCCCGTGTCGGCTCCCTTGCATTAGTTTCATTTTTTTTTCGCCCTT
>JAMKCH010010952.1:0-61051 GCA_023653785.1 Ophioderma brevispina
CTGCTGGTGAGTCTGCGTGGTCAATCTTGTGGGGGGTAGTATAGCGTTGATTGTTTTCCCGAATAAGGTAGTATGTTTCTATAGTATGATTGATTGGTCCATTTTTCCCTTTAAAAATCGTAAAGTAAGAGGGATATGAGCCCGATCACTCTGTGTTAAATATTTACGTTCATGTATGCCTCGCTAGTATGTGACAAAAGTCACATAAGTCAAACTCCCTTCCCATCATTCCCCATTTTACATGGATATTTCCCCTTGACTCGCCCCTTTCTTTTTAAAGGAATTTTTATTTTTAATAACAGCACACTCGGAAGAGGGGTCACAACTGACGCGGGGGTCACGGTGATAGTTCTAGAAATACAATTCCTGACAATTAGATATAAGCGGCGCGATATTTTATTCTTATACGGATGGAAACTTACGATAAAAATTCGATGGTCACACTATGCCAAACGTTGTATGTAGAAATATAGAGCGGTTGCGTCCTGGTAAATGAACTTTCAAATTGATTGCTCTTTACATGAAACATTTTCTCATAAATAGACATGACACAATTTATTATTTTACAGAAGCAAAATATGATATAATTCAGATATTCAGATTTATTTTTCATACTGTCATTTCTAAATTTGTATGCAGAACTGCAATTCCTTAGGGTAATTGCAAGAAGACAAAAATGAAACAAAAAAAAGAAACCTACCCCAAGGAAAATTTTATGGTGATCTGAACCAAATTTATGGTGATCTGACAAAACACTGGTTGAATATAGAAGGTTCCTCACCTCCACCCCCAAAAAAAAGTGTACTAAGTAAGTTTAACCTCTTGAGATCAAATTTGAAGAAGTCCCATCCTACGCCGTCATGTCCATGCAATCAATGCGTTTCCACAAATGTCGGACATCACCCGAATACACCTAAAGATAATTAGAAATCTACTACATCAGGTAGTGTAGGGATGGATAGGGTTAATAGTCTTTATTCCGTATAGGCTTGGTTGATTCTTTCATCAAATCATACTCCAAGGATAAACCAAAACACTCCAGTCCGTCTTTGCTTCGTATTAAGAAAAGCAATATCAATCAACCATCTAGTTACTGGAAGGTTAATCGCCAGAGCAATCAAGATAACCCATTTGGTTTGGTGAACGCTTCAATGGTGGTCACAAGGACAAAGGTTTTTAAGTGTTAAATTTAATTGAGACAAATTATTTCGTTATCAATCCAATTTAGACAGGTTTTTAACCAAATAAAATGTTTTTAAAATGTTATTAATATATAATACTCTAAGTGATAATTATATAATCAATTCGCGAGATGGCGTTCGTGAAAATAACAAGCTCGCGCTGATGACTTGGTTAACTTACCTTCTCGAGGCAAAGCCGCGTTCGGAGGTATCTTAACGAGTCAATCAAGCAGTTTAAGCTTGTATTTTCACGAAACGCACTCTAGCATAATTGATTATCTATATTTAACAGCATTACGAATGTTTACAATGCATTTATTTATAGGGTAGGGATAAGGAAGGCGACACTACTGAGATGGTAACTGGCTTGCGATCTTGGAGCAGCGTAAGATGAATTTGACAAGGGGTCGATTGTTATGAAGGAAAAGATAAATACATGAACAGTATACAGAGAGTAGTATCGTGAGACTACACTCATAGCGAGACCAAAAATATTGGGCGTAAATCAGCGAACTTGAATTTTATATGAATTATGTTTTGGAACCACATTTCCCACTCTTGAATTTATACAACATAATATAATTTTTTTTTTTTTTTTTTTAACTTTCAAAAAGTTAACTGACCACTCTATTTCAAACTTAACCTCAGATGACATTTGAACTTAGTTATAGACCTGAATTACATGATCCTTGATAGCATTAACTTCACTACACAAAATATTAACAGGACCAAACTATTTACAATTTGACCTCAGTTGGACCTTAGAATCTCCATGCGACCTTTGACCTCAGTGATATTGTTCCAGTTGCACTATTACCAAATTTTGGGAACAATGGGACTTCCACTTTCAATTCAGGTGACATCAAGGAAATGAACCTTAAAAAATCTGGCGCACACACAAAGAAACACGCCACACACACGCAACACACACCGCACACACACACACACACACGCTCGTTGCGCCTAGCATCCTCGGCAAATATCTGGGTAAACTTCGGATAATTTCCAAATGATAATAATTATAATTGTACATTTTTAATGTAACAAAAGTTTATTTGGGTTCTCACAAAATACTGTAGGCCTATCATGAGCAGCAAAATTTCAGAATATTTTAAAGCCATTGAAGTATTATATCACTTATACATCATCATGATCATGTATGGTCAAAGTGATATTCACAAAGCAGTTCAATAGAAACACAAAATAGACTACAATTGTGTCAGATCCGTGGTCAGATGTCAAATTTAGTAACTCGGCCTGCTAAATCCAGAATTGGTTAGCATGAATGTGATCTTAGGAGCCCGGCACATCAAGGAGGCCTTTGGATCAGAAAACGAGCACCCAATACCATGAACAGGGACGAGGGGGCATATTTAGCCATCAGTAAAGAGGAAAAAGAAGTTGACAACTACCTTCACTTGAAGATGACAATGACCAAGATGTCTAAACTGTCAGGTCAGTAAACTAATTGGTTTTGACATAGATGAAAATGTCCACTCACATCTATTTTGCAATGTTTGAGAGCATGGTTTTGACCGGATGCGATGTCACCTTAGATAATGGTCATTGGTATTCAGACCAGCATGGTTTCCCCAGGTAAATTTTGCTCCACTGCGCTGTGTGAAGCTATATGCGAGGGAATGGATTCTTGATCGCAGCACATCTCCAACCCCACGTGTGATTTAATTTCTGTCGATTACAGTCGCGCTTTTGATTATATCTCTCATGCAGTTCTTTTGGAAGCTCCACCGCACTTATAGTTCAGAGTCCCCTGTTGAACTGGGTCTCTTCCTTATTTCCAAAGTGTTTTTCGCGCCCAAATGTCTGATTTTGTTCGGTGTTATCTGGAGGGCCCCAGGCTCTGTCTTGGGGCCACTGCTTTTTTAACATTTACACAAACGATCTTCACTCCACTCTTAAGTTCCAAGGTGAACCAGTAGCTATGATAGTTTTATTTCGCGATTGGTGGTCAGAGAACAATGCTCTTTAGTGTAATCCAAGAATGTCAATAAGGATTATATTCGTCGCAAATCCAAACCAATACCCCTTTATTTTGTTTCAAATACACGATGTCAGAAGCATTCCAGGCCCTTGTCTCCTCGGGGTTAAGGTATCAGCCGATTAACCGGGAACGGAACTGTTGTCCAATGTAACAAAACGTGCAACAAACTAATGTTTTCTAAGAAACTGACAAAAAAACCACAAAATCTGTTAACTTTTGTCGTTCACTTGTTTTACCATACATTTGTTCCCCAGTTTGGTTTGTGTACCGCAAAAAAATAACACTTAATAATTTGGAAACTTATCCAGAGGCGTACCACAAGATTTATTTTGGGAGTCAAAGAAGGGGGACCAATCTTACGGGGATCGTTTAATTCAGCTCAAACTCCTGGATTTGTGTAGCAGAAGCAAAATATTTGTCAATTTGTTTTGCTTTCAATTGTTATTTTAACATCCTCCGGTTTTTGTTTTGGCAACTGGATTGGCAATGTTCGTCACTTCGACAACCTTTTTTTAATGACCGTATTATACCAAAAACTGACAGCTATATAATACACTATCAGTGCAAATTTTCCTCGCCTTTGGGCTGCGCTTCAATTTCTGTCAGGGTAAAAATTTATTTTAACCAATATGATTCTTTCAAGTACCACCTTAAAAATCATCTGTTCAAATGTGAGTGAAGAGCTGGAGCTAGACTCCTAAATTCTATGGTAATTGTATTTTATATTCTATGATAACTTGGTGCACTAATATGTTTTAATTTTGTATTGACTCAGGGGTCACACCCTTTTGGGTGATAGTGATTCGTTGCTCCTGATTCCTCCTGCTAGCCCACTGGGCCAATGGTTGATGGTTTTATCTCTTTCTCATTTTATTAGACCTTGCATGCTATGTATTTTGCTGTATTTTAATAATAATAACAACAATTAAGACAACCATTCTTATATAGCGCTTACACACGAAGTCTCAATGCGCTGATTGCAATTATTATTACGCTGCCGTAAGGAAATCGTCACAATCATTTCGCTTCATCTAGGTGGAGCTTGGCTAAGCGCACAAACCTATCGGCCACTTAGATTGTAATATCACCCTATGCGCTTCCCCAATGTCGCTTGGGTCGACGAGGCAATGAGACTAAGTATCTTGCCCAAGGAACACACAAGTTGCCCGGCGGGGCTCGAACTCAAGGCATACTGGTCACGTCGAGTCTGCGCGGACCACACTTTTAGCCAGAATATGTAAGGAAATAATAAATAATGACATCATAAAACAACATTGTGGACCATATGCCGCGGCGTCGTGGCGCACTGATTAATGCCAGGGGGACCAGCGCTTTGTATATTCTGTGGAAAAGGCGCTAAAAATGTCGTATTATTATTATACTCGATATTAAGTGACTGGATTGACATTTAAACAGTACTATTGAACATTTCGATGCATGGAATCACCAAAAGTGTGTTATGATAAAACTGACTGATGTGAAATTGTAACAAAATCCTTACATCTGTTTTTTTAAATACCCCTTTTCCTTTCAGGTTAAGGACACATTTCGTAAAGGGTTAATTGTGGACTAAGTTCATGTTTGGAAGAAACTGAGCAATCAAGTAGCGGTGCGACGATATAAACCATAGATATCATAAATAACTCGCACTGTAAGAATTCCATAAAAATTTTTATCCAAACTTAGGCAGCACAATATCTATAATGGTAAAGAAAATACCAATTTGCTTGAAAAGGACACTCTTTAATGATAGTTTAATCGGTGTGATTTGCCAGTCATCACTTATGGTCATGAAACCTGACTGCAAAAAACTGGGGTGGTTTACTTTAACACCATGGGTGTTTTAACTCCTCCTGGAATCAATAGGGGCTGCATTATTATTTTTAACACTGCCGGGTGCCAAAATGACACTACTGGTGTAATTTACACTCTCCTGGAGTCAATACGGGACTATCCCTCTGTGTTAATTAACACCAAACTTGGGTGTTAAACATTTATATTTGAAACTTGTGATATTTTAGTAGAAAAGTTGGATTTTGATATTTTGTTATGTAACTGTTTGCATCTAACAAATCATACACAGATCACAAAAAATGTATAATTAAAAATTATACAGCAACAAGGGCAGTGTGTTAAATTCTAAAGTTCAACACCAGAAACTAACACAACACGCTTGACACCGACAGGAAATCGAAAGGAGAATCCAAAAACCCAAAGGAGAGAATGATGGCTGATGATGCTGGGATTCACAAGAAGAGAACATAAAACAAACACCATTGTTATGGATAAGATAACAAACTAAAACTCCTAAGCCGTAGTAATGGACAAAAAATAATCAAATGGAAATTATGCGGGACATTTAGGAAGAATGGCAAATGAAAGAGGAGCCAGGTTTAAAAGAATGGCAAGCACCAGAAGGTGCATTGAATCAATCCCACAATGCACCAGTTTTGGGAATGCTTCTCAACAGGGTCTTATAGATCCAAAAAAATCCTATTCTTAACACATAAAACCCCTGACTTTACTCATTTAGCCAGGTGTTAGTCGTTATGGACTTAAGCATGATCATGAAACGTCTTGTGGTTTCAAACTTTTGGAACACTTTTTATCCTAAGTACTGACATGTGTTGACTAACCAGTACAGTATAGGCACATTGCATTGCATCATGGGATTGATTCAAAAAAAGAAGTGAATGTGAAAAGAAAACGGGGGTAGACAACATGGAACATGGCGTGAGGTCATTGCAAGGAATTTTAGGAAACTGCAGGCCTAGAACACACACGCAACACTTGGCAAATTTTAGGAGAGGCCCTTGTCGTAGTGGGACGACATGTGGAGGGAGAAGGATGAAGAGGCAAGCACTTGCGGCACCAGACCTCATTTTCTGGGGGGGGGGAGCAAAACGTGGGGAATTTTTAAAAATTGAATGGGGGGGGGGGTGAATTGGGGCAGAATGTCCAAAAGTTGAGAATTTTCAACCAAATTTTGAAACAAAATCGCTGTGTACAGTCGGAAAAATGGGGTGTTTTATTCAAATTATATAGTATATTGGTGTTGGCCACGAGATATTCGAAAAATATCCTTTGCACCTAGTTTTGGAATGCTTGTGTAAATGTAGTCCGCATGGAGCCAGAGTCCGGGCCCCATAGCGCAAACGGAAATTAAAGCGTGGAAAGTAATGTGGCGCGAAGAGACAACCTAAATCAAGTGTCCTAGTCTTCACCAATGTAGGTGGAATGAGTCCCGAGGACCATAATTATCTCCTGCCACACCGGCTTATCTTTAGTGATGCGATACAGTACGTAGAAAAAAAAACGCAGCAGGGATTTGTTTTCACTTTTGTGAAAAGATGATACGTTTACAGCAAAAGAAATATACCACTTAACCCTCGTCTACGAAGGGGGGGGTGGTTACCACCCCCCCCCCCCCTTCGGTTTTTCCCGGCTTGCTAAAACACCTTTTTGGTGCCAAAGTATTTAATGTAATTGGCAATTTACATGTTCCGCTCATTTTAATCCAAAAATTCAAACACATCCACCAGGGTATAGGTGAAGATACAGGGTGATCCAAAGTGATCGATAGGGGGGGTGGTAACCCCCCCTCCGGAAGAGAAGTACCAACACCAACATGCCTAACACAACCAAGGAACATCACAGACACTTGATTTGGTACCAAATGGATAGCTATGGTCTCCTCTTTCCATTGAGACAAAATGAGTACCAACCTGCCTAGCATTACGTCACTGTGACGTATAAAGTTCGCCATGTCAGCAAAACTGCAATTTCCATGACACACACAGTGACAAAATTCAATTTTCGCCAAAAAGGTTAGGAAACAGATTTTCATGCGGTTTTTACTCTACTTGATGGGAAATGACTAGTTTTAGTATAATGAACATCATTTTAGAGCTATAAAAGGGGTGATTGAGTCGCTAAAAATGCGAATATCAATTTCCACCCAAATTTCAGTATTTTCGTACTTCCTCAACATATGACGTCATGTGCGTTCAAATGGGGATGCTTAGTACTATTTTGTACAATGGAAAGCAAGAAGACACTCAAGCTATCCTTTGGTACCCAAATTTACAGGAATCGGGCGTTCAGGAACTGAAATCAAGGGGGGTGGTAACCACCCCCCCCCCTTCGGGCGTTTTGTTACAAAACTGGCTCAGGTAGGGACGAGGGTTTAAAGTACACTTCTTTTCCAATGATATGTTACTCTCCCAAAGTTCTACTTTGTTTGGAGGATATGCCAGAAACAAGAACTCAGGTACCACAAAGACACCTGCTCTGTAGTCAATTGAGGCATATTGGACACTGATGAAAAGTAATTAGCATGGTACTACAAATGATTTTTGCTGGGCCAGACGCTATGACAAGCAAACCCTGCAAAAATTGAAAGAATATGTAATGAATTAACCTTACTGAACATTTGAAAAGAGAGGAGATGGAGATTTGAAGAGGAGCAAACATCTTTTCATGTTTAAAACTTGGTCCAAGCCTATTTTCTCCCATGGGTGAAAAACCTGATTACCAGCCATCCATGAAATGTTATGGGTGAATAACTATTATTGAAAAAGAGGACCAAGTGTTGCTTTAAGGTGCTACTACACCTTGGGTTTTGAAACCCAATTCAATGTTTGCAAACTTGAGAACAAAATCTGTTGCGTTTTTTTGATACGCCATGACAAGGAAGAGGAGGTATAGAGGCGGTATATTCCCACAACACATTTCTTCCAATACAATTTTTGACTGGTGGCCACATGAAGTTATAATCACAATAAAGTACTTAATATTGTCTAGTTTATTAGGATGAGTTCTGTTAATTTAGGTCCTTTTTGTCCAAATCCAATTAATGTGACAACCAGTGCGAAATTGTATTGCGGAAGAAGAATTGCATTGTGGGAAGAACAATATACGTCCTCTTCTATAACAATAGTACCCACCCATAACCGATCTGGCAGAAAAAGCATTGTTTTGTGCAAACTTAAATCAATAGAGTCTTTCGGACTAAAGTCACGCACACACTACGCACACCCGTCCATAAAATCCACACCATGACGTCATGTAACATGTTTGACCTAACGATATTGCATTTATTTATTTTTGATAAATATCAAAAATTTCTTGTGTGGCCTTTCCGTTGACATTGACCAAATCATCAAGGACACGGACCTATAGGGACCTAGGGCATATTTGCATGGGCTGTTTGCATTATCTCGACGTAGCTTCACGGTGAAAAGCTGGTTGATCACTCTGCCAACGACATGTAAGTAGCTAAATATTAGACATTTATGCTGTCGAGCGTCGAGCACATGCGAAAACGTTTTTTCAATACCTCGTTTTTTGTTTACAACAGTTCTGAAAAACGTTTGTCATACGAATTAGCGCCACAACTTATTAGTGCCTGTTTCACAGTTATATGCGACTTTTGCAGTTTGGACATTGGAACTACGTGTGTAAAAGGGATGACAGACATTGGTATTACGTTGTTTCTAGAATCTCCGTGGCACGCTTCTTCATAACAACAAAAGTATTCTGTAGCCAAGAAAACGGTTCTTGTCGAACTATAAATCGATCCTACCCATCCTGAAGGTATATTAATAACCCCTTCAGAGGTTATTGGTAGAACAGAACAGAAATTAATTGTATTGGGACCACGAAATCATTTCAGAACCAAAGGGTTAGGAATGCACTGTCTTTCAAGTTGCTTAACCTTTCAAAAACATAGGACATATTCAAAAAGAACGTTCCTAGGCTTATATAAATTTTGAGGTTATTAATAGATGGTCACAGCCATCCTATTTTATTCTTGCAATTTTCGGCACAATGTAAAGTCAAATTATTTTTAAATTGTCTTGAGTCAATTGCACACGATTGCGCCAGAAACAATCTATGTACCGGCTTAACTCTGTAAATCCCACTGGAATGGGTGAAAACAGTCATAATAATCGTTTCTATGATTTGGTTGGGTTGATTACAAGGTACAATAAGCGTTTTTACCATATGTTCGTGGTTGAAGTGGTTACCCTTTCGACATTGTAAAACACTGTTTTTAAAACCCTGAAACAATGAAATATGGTGTTCATCCATGTATGTTCTGCTAAGCAAATTACAATTTGCACAAGTTTAACCTCCATGGTCACTGAAACAACATTAAACAAACAATTTTGCGGTGTAAAGAAGATTTAAAAATAAAAATAATCGGTATCTCCTGATTGGTATAATGTGCACAATGTATCCCAGTTACTAGTTTACTTACAAAACCAAAAAACCGTTATGGTCAGGTAGTGCTGGTCAGTTTAGTCATGCGTAGTCATTTGTCAAAGACTCGGTTTTAAGAAATCGTGGTGGGGGGGGGGGTGAAACTAAGAAGAGGAATCGCAAACACTGGTTGGTCCTTTAGCTGATGTACACCGGTAGTTATCTTACATAAGGTAATACAATTACAAGGTCTATAAAACCGACTAGCAGTGGCTACTGAGTAGAAACTCTAGTAGATTTCACAATAAATGAGACCTCATTAAAAGTTTTTCGAGTCCTGTCAATTCACCGTGAGAGGAAGGGTAAGAGGAATTATTGTAATGGCCACAGGTAAAAAAAGTTTATGGTATCTATAGCTAATGTAATAGTAAATAAAGGTTGACTTGACCGTAAGTGCCCAAGCTAAAAAAAAAACTTCCGTTAAGGCCCAAGGGGGGGGGGGGTCCTAGGCCCCAACCCAGATAACACTTTCCAATGGGAGTTTAATCATGAAACTAACGCAAGTAAATGGGGGTCCCGTAAGGAAACAAAACAAACCCACAATAAAATGAAAATCCGAACTTTGAACTTTGACTATGAGCAATAAAGTCACTCCAAAAAAGAGTGGTTCCATTCCATCATCAGCAAATCCAATATAAGGTTTTGAACCAAAATCTAGAATAAACCAATTAAAATAATCATGCAAAATATAACCAAATTTATACCATCTTGTGATGTTTTCAGAAAACTGTAAAAATCCTTGTTTCCATAGATACACAGTTAAGAGCGCTCATGACAAAATTAAAAATTATGTTATCGAGTATAAAGGGTATAAGTATTATTCATTCTTAATTAACTTGCCTCCTCAGGTAACATCTAAGGAAATAAACCCCAAGATTAATTACTTTAATTGTTAATTAGTAAAATATCTTGATTTTTTCACTTCCGTAGTGCCCAGGGGGGGGGGGGTTAGGACCCACACCTAATTATTCTAATGAAGCCGTGGGCGGATTTAAGTTTTTTTTTAGTATCAGGAGAAGGTAGTCCTAAATCAGACAATTTCAAAATCAGGAAATCGCCAACAAAATCAAATTGTTGGGTGTATGGACCCACTTTGGGCACGTAGTGTTGAAAATCGGCCCTACATTGTTTCACATCGAATGATGCTTGGGTGGTGCAAGGAGGTATGAAAACGACAGCAAATATTCCTTAAAGTGTTATTGGAACATAACTTACCTGTGACACTGCAAAATATCATTCTTATCACAGAATCGGAGAAATAATACTTATTATATCGATGCAAACATAACACAACTAAGTTTTTATTGCGCCATCAAAATGGGCCAACCTGGTATTAAAGGAGATCATCACGCTACGCTTTGCTTTATTGTCTCGCTGGGTTGATGGGAGCGGAACATGTTACCAAACAAGGAGGGTTAGGAGGGATAGGAGGAGAAGGGGAGCGTGGTAGGAGATAAGGAGGGGCACACAAAAGGGGAAGAGAGGGGAAGGGGAAAGTAGGGAAAAAAGGCCAAAACACACGCCATAAAAACCACAATACACCACAACAAAAGACACGAAATCAACAAACCGAACCACCAAACTCAAATACCCCAAAAAAAAAAACAAAAATAAAAAACAGAAATAAAAACAAGAAAAAAAAACCACCCACTTTCCCCCCCCCCCCTCCCCCCACACACCCCCACCCCCCCCCCCCCAACCCCCCCCCCCCCCCCCCCCACCCCCCCCACCCCCCCCACCTAAATGTAAAACCGAACACTTATCAAACCATGGGTTTTTTGTTTTTTGGGGGGGATGATCGAATAGAGCCATTCATTAGAGTCCCTCAATGCCAAATGCTATACAATCACTTGAAATTCCACGCGTAAAATCAATTGAGACGTTCAATGCTACTTGGAAGGACATATTTTACATTGGCACTGAACGTTGATGTGGGAAGGGGGACTTCAATTGGCTCTACTCTTCATTGGGTTGTGTGGTAAAATCTATAGCTCCGAAGTAAGGAGCTTACTCGTTATTTGTATTGAGTGAATCTGTGAAGTAGCTTGATTTAGTGTATAATATATCATTGAGATGTGCGTCGATTCAAAGGAATGCAAACCTATTAGACATGCTAGATAATCATGATACTCAAAAGTAAATACTGTTGTTTTGACAATCATCATGGGACAACTATAAACATGACGTAGCAATGCCGCGAGATGCCCGAAACGTCATCTGGCCGATGAGATTATTTTAAAATGGATGCGCCCATCAGTTTCCCGATTAAATTTTGTATTCTAATTAGCTAATTATTTATTGTAATATCTCCAATGTGAGAATCGTATCAAACAAATTTATTACATAGGTAAAATGAAAATTATGTGTTATGTCCGCCTTTAAGAGATTAGCGCAAAACGATTTGACATCCCAACCCAACCATGGCATAAGTCTATTTATTAACAGATATGTAAAAACTGAAGCATCAATTTCCAGTAAGGCGATTCTGTGCATTAACTTTGTACTATGGTTACAATATGTTTTCGTAATGGCAACAAAAGGCCTCGTCTCCGCCATTGAAGGGGAGTGACACAATATCACTATCACGCTATGGGAATATGCAAGAAGTCTCACGCAATTTGAATAAATATAGCTAATGGAACAGCTATGATTCAGTCAGGTCTAATGAATCTAACGACCAACAGCTGTTCATTATCGTTTGTACATTGCCAAAAATCCAACAAAGCTATAAGACATCCATTAAATTTATCTTATGATCGGGACCTATTAGAATGGCAGAAAATGGGACATAATTTAGCTAATAATAGTGGAGGCATAACAGATTACCAGGAGAGGCAGCGAGATTTCCCTGAAGGGCACCAGTTTGGGACATTGGCTATCAGCGCGACGCCCAAAATAAAAGGTGCAAGCATTGGGTACTCCAGTAGTGGCCTTTATCCCCCAGTGTTTCTGCGGTACAACAGATTCCATGACGGGATGATTTCACACGCTCACTGTCGGTAAGACGAAACTCCAGATCGTAAATCAACTCCTTATGGAAAGGAGGTACTGGAATGTTGGAAGAGCGACAAATCAAGAACTTCTTACTCTCCAGATGTAGTTACGACATGACTATTCTTTCTGCTCAAATTTGTTTTTTTTCCAAATTTTTTGGGGCCATTATTTTGTTAGATAAATGATTGCACAATTGATTGTTCATTGACAAGAGAGCGCCAATAAATGAAATTATATATATAGGTTAATGAGAGATTATTGGAAATTGGTTAGGGGAAGGTTTTAAGTTCCGGCCAAAACGTAACCGAGTCCGAAAACACAGACCATTTAAGGTGGCGGATTAATACTTCGTCCTACTTTCTTTTACTCTTTTGTCCCCCACCCCCCCCCCCCCCCCCCAAACGGGGGCTCTTCCCGAACGAGTTCTGACTACTGTTATATAGCCTACATTTTCTGATTAAACTTTTAAAAATATTATTTTCTCAATTTATTTGAGAAAAGATTTCACGGGAAAAGTTTTGTTTACTATAAACGAGAGAAAGGGTTATGCCCTTAGTTTTGTTTTGCAAGCTGCACTCGTTAGATGTAAATAGGGGAAGTGGGGAAATCCCCAAGGATACTAACACTTAGAAATTGTTTTTGTTTGAGATCAAAAACATTGCAGAACCTAGGAATTCTCCTCCACAAAGTTATATATTGAAGGGATGTAATTCGGGTGATGAATTACGATTGTTCAGCTAGTTGTAAAGTTATGTTTATGAATGAGGATGATGTAATTGATATTGTTAGAAAGGGGAATCTATCTGTGTGTAGTTAATTACTATCACTGGAAGGCGCTCTACCAGCCTCCACTAGTAACAAGTAGCTATGGAAGATAGCTAGTTTTACTCTGCATTAAGGAGACATGTAAAGTACATAGTGCAGATATATAATTCCATGTCAGCAGAGTTGCTGTAATTATTCTATGTCATCGTTGAAGCGAAAGTGCTGGGATCAAAATAGAATTCCCAAATTGTGGACAGATAGAAATCGTGGTGATTATCTTGACTAATTATTACTGGGATTAGTATTCGTCGAGGAACTTAATTTAACCTGTCGTCTGAAACTGCTGCGACAAGATTTACCTTCAGGAATAAGAAGATTCCCTTGGATATTTACCCTAAGGAGTTTTATGAGAACTTATGCGCTGTAATTTTTGGAGTCTTTAGCTTCGCTGAGGAGGGACCTCTCATCGTTGAACTGCAACACCTCTTTGAACCTTAAGTATCGTTATAAACTTGTGTATAATTGTTTCAAATTTGCTTTTGGTACTGTTACTTGGGACATACCAAAATTCTGAACCAATTACAAATCATGGAAAAATCTGTTATATTATATCCATTCAGATCACTTGTGCACATTTATTAGTGTTTGAAGGTATTTCTGACCTTAGGCGTCCACAGAGACGTCATAACAGAATTGGGGGGATCGTCCTGGGGAATTGAATTTGAGATAAATTTGGCCTTTTTGTCAAAATTTCACCACCTAAAAGGGTTATAATATTGGAAACATTGTGCCCATTTTGTCATACAAAATTTTGTGGTATTACAGGTACTACCATGTAGTTTGCTTAAGTTAGGTATATGTGTTGTGAGTTACAATCACAATGGAGTTTGATCCAGAAGTGTTTCATGGGCAAAATAAATTGGAGAAGTTTGGATGAGCTGAGAAAGCCGAGTTAATGAAAACTAGCCAAGCAGTTAGGACTTGAAGCAAAACATTGATATGAGAAGCAAGTGATCAAAAATAATTTGATTGAAAAAATTTGTCCAGGAAGATGTTTGGGTTAGTTCCATCTATTCCTCTGTGTCTATAGAGTTAGGTACGCATTTGACGATTTTAATTCTCTTGGAATCAGTCGATTTGTCAACGTTTATCTTGTGTATGACATTCATACCAGTTTTGCCTTAAGCGACTTTGTCTTATACATTTCTGGAAAGAAGTCAATATTGAGATTGATTAATGCAAGTTGGAAAATATGCAATGTCAAATATTGCTCTTGCTGATATGTATGATACCAATACTGTATCTAGCCTTAACTTCCTAGTCTACTGTCGTCGTACCAAGTACGTGTAACAGGTTATATCGTGCACTATAATTCAGACTTACCATCGGACCAGTAACGAAAATTGGCAACCCACCGTAGAAATAGTAGAAAATGACAACAATTTGCCACATACCGCCAAATGCAGCAATCGGAAAAAGAAACGCTAGGAAAAGGAAAAAGCTGCACTAAATGAGAGGAACCAAAAGAGCTTGAAGCTATCTAGACGCTTAGAAAAATTAATAAGATTTTTCCAAGCCATCTGTTTTGATGCGGCGAACAATATTCGCCCTGGTTCCAAAATTTCAGGAACAAGAAGTAGACCAATTCTTCTTACACCCCAAAACTTTGAGGAAAAATTGGCAATAGCTTGAAATGGCCCCAAGGAGTCTTGGACCTGGTTGCTACAGTCAGTGTTCCTTGGTAGAGCCGAGAAATGATTCGGCATGTCATTGACAGATGTTGTAGTGATTATGACGAGGTAAGCAGGTAGTGCTCAAAGAATATGAATTGGTGCCAGAGGCATATAGACAAAAATTCAGTTCTTGTCAGAAAAAGGATGACCAGACCCATGTTGAATTTGCCCGTGTTAAAGGAACAACTGTTTGATCGCTGGCTTCACTCGAAAGAAGTCGGGCAAATTTTGGTCAACTTAGGGAGTTGCTGTTAGTTGAAGAGTTCAAAAGTTGTTATACATCCAGATATTCCAAACACTTGGATGGCAACCAAATTGACAGTTTGCGTGAGGCAGCCGTAAAGGACGACGACTATGCATGACACACAAATATTAGTCATACTAGTAGGCCTAGCCAAGAAAAATAGTACAACAAGTACAACAAAAAGTATGGGTTTTAACAAAGTCTCACATGGTAGCAATCAGGAGGGGAAATCCCCAGTCAGGTCCCATGAAAAGGGGAAGTTAAAGAAAGTAATTTGCTAATCAGAAAAATGGGATGGAGGACCCAAATCACAGTTCCCATGCAATCACGGAAAGAAGCCAGGACATACAAGGTCACGGGTTGGAGATACATGGCTATCCACCAAAAATGAGGGAAGCCAAAAGGAGTTAGTCAAACCAATAGGAATTTGTGCAGTTACTGTGAGGTCAAAAGTCATTCTTTGTTTCAAAAACAAGAAATTCCACAAATGGGAATTGACACAGAAAAAAGTAAGGGATTGGCTTTAAGCCTTTTGTTTTGGAGGGATTTGTGTCTACACTTTCAGGTGATAGTTTAGATCAAAACCCAATTAGGAATCATGCGGGACAAGTGCTGCAGCGCCACAGTCCATGAGATGGAAGAAGATTACACTTCCCTTTGATATTGAGAGATCCACAGGAAACTAGGCATGATTCAGGGGGGATAGTGGATAGTTATGGATTGTATTAGTGTCCCTCTTCACAAATGCATTGAAATACAGACTTGGTTTGGAACGGTCACAATTGGTGTTAGACAGAACTCCCAGTTTAAAAGGGGTATCCGATGTTGTTAGGGAAGGATTTGGCAGGGGGAAAAGTACTCCCAGACCCTAGTTTCCCAGGTGCATGTAAAGTGGATAAGTTTGATGAGAAAACTGAAATTTCCCAGCATGTGCAGTAACTAGGTCATGACAGGAAAAGCCTCACAGGAAACAGTGAGCAGGGGCTTGAGTCAAAAGACTCATACATATAGGAAAGAGTGTCGAGGATGACTTGACCCCAAATTTAGAGGATACTTTTTCTCAAAATTAGCCAGGAATTGGAGGGAGGTCATATTTCCTCTTAGGGGGATTAAATTCCCTGTAGTGAAAAATCCAGCCCCTTTGGGGGAGCACAACCAAATGGAAAGCTGAGTAAACAATGAAAATACCAGCCGCTATGAGCATGATTAGAGTTAGGGACTGCTAAGGAGACCCTTTAGCCATGACAAGCTGGTACAATGAGCAGCAAAACGAACCAGCACTTAGGAAATTAGGTGAGCAGGGCATATGTCGCAACAGGAGCCGACCAAATTCTGTATGTTTTCTACAAGCAAAACAATGGTGTCCTTATGAGAAAATGGCGGCCAACCCGATGCACTTGTAGCGGAAGAATGGCAGGTCGTGCATCAAATTGTAGTGCGAAAGATATACCATAGGGAAGTGAGTGATAGGCATAGCCAATGATAGTCCCATGGCAGCACACGTAGGTGGAGGAAAAAAACATGACAGATTAGGAGTCATTTTTGGTGGCCTTCACTTAGAAAAGACTATGTGTCTGAGTAGTGTAAGACGTCCACACAAGTCCAAATGGGGGGGCAAGCCTATCAGAAAATTTCATATTGCTCCCTTGCAACAATACCAGCATTTGATGAGCCATTTAGTAGGGTGTTAATAGATGTGTAGGACCCAATTCCAAAGGACCAAGACAGGAAAACAGTATTTACTGACCATCGTGTGCTTCCACAAGATTCCCTGAGGCTATCCCCTTGAGAAATATTAGGGGACAGCGTTAGTGAAAGCTCTAACAAAGTTTTCACCCTAGTAGGCCTTCCACAATCAATTGTCAGTCATGATCAAGGATAAAGTTCATGCAAGGTTTGTTCCAACAAGTTATGGGACCAAGTGTGGGAATTTCCCAGTCAGTTCTTCAGCCACCCACCCAGAATCCCAGGGGGGCCGAAAGGTACCACCAAACATGAAAACAATGATCAAAACTATTGTTTTTGAATTTGAGAGGGATTGGATGAGGGAGTTATCTCTGTTATTTGCTACCAGGGAGGCTGTACAGAGTCATGGATTTGGTCCATGTGAGTTGGTGTTTGGGTCACAAAGTTAGGGGACCATTGAAACTACTGAAAGAAAAGTGGTTGTGTGAAAATCCTGATTTGAATTTGTTAGGCACTATGTGTCTCATTCAGACACAGGCTCCAAGAGCCACTGTGAAATTGCCAAAAAAATCTCAAACGAGTCAGCAAAATGACAACATGGTATGACAAAAATGCCAGGAACAGAGATGCAAGCCAGGTGATAAAGTCCTGCACTTTTTCCAATACAAGGGCACCTGTGCAAAGCCCAGTATTCTGGACAATATGAGATTGAGAGCAAAGTGGGAGACTTGACTATGTAAAACACCATGTAGAGTAAAAAGTAGCCAATTATTTGTCACATAACTATGCTCATAAAAGGTATTATTGAAAGAGATGATGACATACAAGCCTGGCATGTGGAATGTCATTATAGAGTTAGTGATGAGTGTACAAAATGGTGGACCATCCAAAGTCAAAATCTGAACAAAAACAGCACTGTAAACATTGAAAATGAGTGTATGGTGTCAAATTGCAAAATTATGCACATTCTTGCCATTTAGACAAGAAGGCTAGGTCACTCCCACAAGGTCACAAGGTGAATTGAAAAGTAATTCATGAGTGGAAAAAAACATATTCCTAGTACAGTGAAACAAGGTCGTAACTCATGACCATGAAGTAGGCCATTCAGAGCCAACCAAATTGCAGTATCTCAGTGAACCAAGTAGAAGTAAGTGAGATTGGAAAATTCAGATCCAGTTCCAGCTGAAACACCTCTTGATGAATTTTGGGAACCTTACCCGTACTTATTTATGAAATTGTATTTCAATTAATTTTAGGATGATAATTAGAAAAACTCCCACCTGAAAAGATTTAACTGCTGGCTTTTTTAACTCTACAAGAATACAATCGGACATAGACATAGCAAAGGAAAAAGAAAATGTAGTGGCAATTGACCCTTGTCCAGAGCTGCCTTAAAATTTGTTCAGAAATTTGATATTACAACTTTATGTAATATAGACTGAAGGCAGCAATGCAGAAACATTATAATTAAAAAAAGTGTTAACATTTGCCACTGTGTAAACTGTATGTTAAACATTAACCAAAAAATGGTAAAGGTATAAAGCCAGTTTTTGGGAAAAATTTTCATTTAATTCAATTTTTCCTTTTTAAAGGGGAGGATGTTATATAGCTCATTTTTCTGATTTAAACTTTTACAAATTATATTTTATCAATTTTATTTGAGAAAAGATTTCTCACGGAAAAAGTAAATATTTGGTTTAACTATAAAAGAGAGAAAGGGGCAAGAATTACCCCTAGTTTGTTTTGGCAAGCTGACAACCTGTGTAGATTGCACAATAGGGAAGTGGGGGACTCCCAAGGATGCTAAACTTAGAAACTTGTTTATGGTTGAAGATCAAAACTTGCGAACCTAGGAATTTCCTCCACAAAAAGTTATATATATATATGAAGTGATTGCTAATTAGGGTGATGAATCGATTGGGGGTCAGCTGTGTAAAGTTTAGGTTTATGCATTGAGGATGATGTAATGATTAGTGTTAGAAAGGGCAATCTATCTGTGAGTAGTTAAAATACTTTAAAGTTTTCAATGGAAGGACTACGTCTGCCCAGCATACACTAGTAAACAAGTGCTAGAAGGATACGCTAGTTTTATTGATTAAGAGCAGTGCATGTAAAGTACTAGGGTGCCAGGATATATGATTCCATGTGAGCAGAGTTGCTTGTAATTATTATGCTGTATCTTGAAGCGAAGTGATGGGGAGTCAAAAATAGGATTCCAAATGTGGACAGATAGAGAACTCGTGGTTGATTATTGGACTAAGATAATGTGGATTTTCTTATCGTCGAGGGACTTAAATCCTTGTCGTCTTGAACTGCTGCGACAAGATTACCTCAGGACTGAGAAGATTCCCTTGGAATAATATTACAAAGGAGTTTTGGATGAACTTGTGCGGCTGTCATTTTGGAGTAGCCTATTCGCTGAGAGGACATATATCGTTGAACTGCAACACTCTTTTGAACATTAAGTTCAGTATAAAGTGTATAATGTTAAATTTGATTTTTTTGTATTGTACTTTGGACATACCAAATTCTTGAACACAATTAACAAATCATTAAAATCTGTTATATTATATAAAATCAGATCACTTGTGCACAAGGCTCATTTATTTGTGTTTGAAAGGTATGTTGATCATTAGGGCGTCCACGAGACGTCATAAACCTACCTAAAGGAGGAAAATAGGTCCATGATTCTGAAATATTGAAAAATTTGGTATGGATGGAAAGCGTAAGTAACGTAGGTGACATATATAATCAAAAATAAGTTGAAAATTGTCCACTTTGTTGAGTATTTTGCCTTTTAATTTCCCGCCCATTAGCTTACTCGAAAACGATTCCGACAAATCCACATCGCAGGCAAATGGTGACGTCAAAGAAAGTGATGACCATCCATAATTACGTCGTTGTGACCATAATATTCGCAGTGTGCCACTTCAATAATAATTAAAACACAACGAAATGAAACAAAATATGTCATTCTGTAACTTTTTTTTCTAATTTATGATTACTTTCATTAATCCATCAATATTACAGTGTCAGCAAAACAATTCGAGTCAACAAGATGTTTGGTCATCACTTTGACGTCACCGAGGATGAGGCCAAAATTGGCGCTTGTGTCATGAAGCCGTTGGCGAACCAAATCCGCCCGTTTTACTTCGTAGTCGAAAGCAAAAATAAAAGGCCTATATTTTGTTAATTTTACATCAAATTTTGTATTATTTTTTCGGGAATTCGGGTGTATGTACAGTATTTTACGAATGTAAGTCAACTGAGCTTGACAAAAATCTGGACATAGTTCTTTAAAACATTAATGTTGCCGGTATTTATCTTCGCAGGATGGCTACATCTACCCTCGTCTTGGCAACCATTCATGCGAATCGCCAGGCCCACGCTATTCAACGGCTTGGAGGGCGGTGTTGGTGGGTTGATGTTCCAAGTGGCAGGTCGGATTGTACAATAGTCTTCTTGGCATACTCAAAGCTGGAGATTCACATCGTAAGCAACCATAGGATGTACCATAATACAGTGATTTAGGTTGAGCGAGTTGTGGTGAATGTGAAGAAGAATGGGCACGGCAAGGACTAAGTTTGGTTTTAGGTATAGGACTGCAAAGAGCCGCAGGTAGGACCCATTTGCATCCATTTCTCAGGAAAGTGGGACCAAAAGACTGAGATGAAGATAGAATTCTGGGCCAAAATTGGTATTATTCCATTAAATAATTCCTTGTTCTGAATTTACGCCACAGCGGCGCCCTGTATTAATACTTCGGTGAATGTTGCGCGTTATAAGAATATTATTATATACGTTTTATTCATGTCTTACCCTTTTTAATAATGGTCCAATATTTTTGCAAATGTTGAAAATATTGACTCGGGCTCTAAATTTAGCAACTTCGTCTTATAGGCCATCGCACAGATGTAAAAAATGTGCATTTGAGGTACACACTGAATGGATTTATGTCAATATCTGTAATGAATAAAACACGGGTATGTCAATCGTAAAAGTTGCACATTTAATAAAATTTAATAAAATGTTATTCAATTTCTTCTCTTGAATATCAGTATGATGTACATCATACTACATTGACTCCAGCAAATAATGGCGCTATTGATAGTCGGTAAATCCGCCCACGCATTCAAACGACAAAGCACTTGAGATTCTTTTTATCTGGATATTCAGAGCTATTGTTATTGCCCATGCAGTTGTAAAGTTTACAAGCGTTATCACCGCCCCGAAGTAGGTTGAGATGTCCTCGTTAACGAATAAATAAACCTCGAGCTTTTGTTGCGAGTTCAAACTAATCATTTCATCATTTATTGTAAGTCATGGAAGAATGTTGTTTGGCAAGCTGTGACCTAACATCTTTATGCAGAAGCAAGACCTGAACCTCATTTCTATTCAATGCACGTTGCGTTACGTTGTCGATGTATCGATCACTCTCTGTCGCAATTCAATGCAACTCACTGCAAGAATAATAATTTATTGGGAGATCATCACTGCAGTCACTACTTGAGTGCGCTCCTCATCCTTCAGGAATATCCAGTCATTTGCTTTGGTCAGGATATCTCTGATTTGTTTTGATAGTGGTAGTGCTGGGTTCCTGAAGTTGTGCCGTCTGCTGTATATGCAATGATGGATATACCTTCCTCTTGTGACTTCTTCAATATATGGTGCCAATCCTGATGCGATTGCTCTCAAGGTTTGGTCATGTCGCCAATTGTATCTTCCATTCTGTAGAGAGTGGTTACAACAGGTGATAATGTGAAGTATGAGTAAAATTTTGGTGGTTGCATGGATATCTTAGTCGTAAGCTAATCTTGCCCCATAATCTTAGGGTTGAAGGTGATGGAAGTTGATCATGAATGACATTGATCTGGAATGACAGAAGTTCAGGGGTCCTTACATAGAAGAGCTTTTCCCATGATGTGTCAGCTAGCATGGCAACTCCCATCTTAGCCATTGCCTTTGTATAATTGCCTTCATTATTATAAATTGTATATGTCAATCTGCCTTTGATCTACTTCGATTATTTTATTATTATACTGTATTTTCTATATGGTTGTACATTCACGGAAGATGTGGTGCGAATAAAAACTGAACTTTGTTTTGCACAGGCATAAAGTAGACTAGCATATCTTCTTCATCCACGTCTTTGACAAGATACTTAATTACTTAATTAGAATACTTAATTAGAATGGTACTTGGTTACATGCATACATTTAATTGACATCTTGAGTCTTTTCAGCTACAGACCATGCTTTCTTCTGGATCTGTAGATCTGCAGTGGTTGTTGTGCATCTGCATTGTTAAAAATGTTCTTTTTAATTGTCAGCTGGGACTCGAAGCTGCAAATAACTATAAAAAGGGACTCGAAACGTGCAAGTAACTGTAAAAAGGGACTCGAAACGTGCAAATAACTGTAAATAAACGTCGTTTTAACTGTTGCGAGTTCCAGTTAAAATGACGTTTTTTAATGGACATTTTAACAGTGTACTTATACTTGCCCATCTCTTCAGGTATTTTGTGCAGATGGCCTCCAGTACTTGCATGTGGGAAGTTATAGGTGGGAAATTCCCAAGTCATCTTTGCTATTATGACATGATTATATTATGCACATTTTCAAGATGCCATTCGGGTTGCTGGTGTTAGTCGTTCTTAGCAAGTTTAGACACTTTTTCGTTGACCATCCGTCTAATACTATCATTTGTCAGGGATCCGATTGGTTGGTTATAGATATATGTGATCTACTGACCATTAATTTCTTTGCGGTCATAAGCTGTATACTGTGTCTTGTGACCTTGATGCCTTTATTCTGCATTGGGGGTCACTCTCTTCATTCCATGGGATGTGCATTTTGCTGGTTTTGCTCTCATAGGTCCTGACCACTTGAGGAACTTGTAAGTAATGTTGATCAGTTGCTGGCAATCCTCGGGGCTTTTTGCTATGAGTGTGAGATCGTCAGCGTATGCTTTGGCTGAAGTTGTGATGTCGTTGCCACTCATGCAGTATCCAAGGTCATTGGATTGGTCTAGTGACACAGGTTGACAACTGTTAGAAAACAGGACGCACGGCAGTGGACATCCTTGGAATACACCACTTTTGTCCACTCCTTTGTTTTCACACGAATGAGGAGCTCATCATAATAACTAAAGATGATCTTTCTGATGTGTTCTGGAACATGATAAGTTTATTCTATGGTACCGTTCCAAGGCAATCTGTATGCGATTGTGTTACACAGTTCCATATACATTCTGCAAGTCTAGCCATGGAGTCACTAACTTGCCATTCTTCTTGACATCTATTTCCCTAAGAGCTTCAGTGTGTTCAAGACATCCTCGTATCTTCTCCATAAAGCCCTTTTGCACGAATTTGTCAATATAGTTGTTCCCTGTCAGATACTCAATTGCTCTTTGAGCAAGGATGCCCATACTAAGGTTCTCACTAAAGTTTTCTGGATGATGGGTTAAAGCAGGATGGATCACTTGTATTCTCTTCTTTGGAGATTAGGATAGTTTCTCCGACCTTCCAAATAACTTCATGCAGTAATCCAGTTGTTGTCGAACACTTTTCCATACCATGTAAGGAATACGGTTTGTTCCAGGGGCACTTGCATTTCTTTCGCTCATGTAGGTAGGCATTCAGTTCTGACAGGCTTGGTGGTTTGCGGGTTTTAAAGTTTGTGGTTGGTATGAGTGGTCTTTCCATGCTTCAGTGGATAGTATTTGTAATCTCTTTTCTTGTCGCTATTGACTTCTTTGAAGTACTTCTCAGCAGTTGTTTTGTTATAGGATGATGCTCTTTGTGGATTCTCATCTAACATGCCTTTAGCGTACTGGTATGGGTTCTGTCGAAATTGCTGATGAGCCTTACTTGCAGCTTCTTTCTCTTTGAACTTCAGTTCCTGCTTTCTGACTTTGTTGCGGAGCCTAACAAGTTTCAGATAGTCCTTTCTGTAGATTGAGTTTTATCACCATCTTTGAGGGATTTCTTATATTGTTATTTGACAGCCTTCAGCCGTCTAAACTTTCTTTGTTGTATTGTAGAGTGCTCTGTTTCTTTCTTTCTAAACGAGGCTGGTTTTGTGCCAAATCTATCTACAAGTTTCTTGTATACAGAGGTCTCAATGTTTGTTAGTTGCTAACCGGAGCTGCCACCAATTTCTGCTGCCAGTTCATCACGTAGTTGCTCATCAAAGGCTTTCCAAAGGCTATCTTCTGAAGACTGATAAATATATATTCTTTAACAGCTAGGTTTGTGCATGCTTGGTGGGCTTCTTCTTTGGTTCTTTTTCTGTGGCGAAAGCTCTTGCCTATCAACATAAAAAATAACATTACTGTGGTACCACGATGCAGTATATTAGGTAGAGACTGCATTTCAGCAACTCACTGCAACGTAGATGCAGTGAAGTATTATGAACGATCCTTTGATGCCATCCTACCGAACTTAGAACCTATATTTTAAAATGTTTTCAAATATTAGAAGATGACTAGATGCCATATGTGTTATAGTCAATGATCATGATTTTTATAATTCAATTTTGTTTCTGTTTTCTATTGTTTCATCAAGCTTGTTTACTTGAAACTGAAACAAAAAAAGGTATTCCCCAATTCTATTTAGAGAAGACAGTGGAATGAGTACATGCTTAGAGATCTTTCTGGAGAAACCTCTACTATAAATAGTTAGGGATTTTTGGTACAATAACAAAATTGAAATATTAGGACTACGTATAAGGTGAGACTAGTGTATTTTGATATAGGCTATGTCGTGTGCTGTTGAAGGAATGGGGTATATTTTGCCATTATGAAACTACAGTAAGCTATTTTTTCCTATGCGGTAACTAGAAAGTATAAAAAACTAATAAGACTTTGCATATTTGGATAATTTGCCAGCTATTTTGATCTGCAGATAGAGTAAACCTTAGCAGTATAGATACATGAGTTACATTTTGCTACCATATTCAATTGTGTGATATACTGCTGTCACCTCTGAGGACTCTGTTTAAGATCTTAATCATATTGTTGCTGCCTCTTCGTACAAGAAATAATGATAACATTAATTAACGGAAACTTGGATTTTTTATCAGAGATGTGTTTATGTTTTGTTTCAGGTTGCTCCCAATCCTATGTATGCTGGCTGCTATACTTTTATCAAAGATTTCCTGCCCAAGCATGGAATTGATGTGACCCTTGTGGAAGCTTGCAACTTAGAGCAATACGCAAAAGCAATCAAGAAAAACACCAAGGTATATCCAGCTTGCAATTCCATATAACTCCAAATTGAGCATGTTACAGCAATTTATCTGGGTTCTCTCAATTAGGTTTTGCATAAGGTATTTATTTAAAAAAAGTCTGGTCCAATGTTAGTAAATGCCAGTAAATGTGATTTCACCACCACACCACCTACGCCATCGCCACCGCCATCGCCGCCGCCGTTGCCGCCGCCGCCACTACCACCACCCTCCGCCATAGGCATGCATCATATCCACCATCATCAATTATTTGACCATATCAGACACGTTAACAAGACTTTTTTTTTTAAATGAACAAATTCAAACGGATGATTTGGGGGGCTACCAAGCCCAATCTATTTGGGAGAAACTGCCAAGACAGCTCTATTTGCTATAATGTTGCATGAGGGTTGGAAAGAACTTAGAATTTTGCCGGCTTCTGGGAAGGATTGCTACAATTTGAGTAGAAACATTTTTGCTTCCTTTCTCGATACTGAAGTTCAAATATTTCATGTGGGCGTATAATTTTTTATACCACCTGGTCCGGGCTTGCTTAATTGAGCGTGGGTCATCGAATAAAATGGACCCATTTGGGAATAAAAGGTGGACCGGACACTCATGAAAAAATGTCCTTTTTGTAACACTTCATCACCAAAATTATTTTTGTTCAAATTCTAACCGTTCTAGCTGAAATGTGAACAATCTTGTAATCGAAAAAATCAGCAAAAGTGTACTTGTTGCACCTTTCTGGACGCATAACCCCGCAGCCGCGCGCAGTGGCTGTAAGCCTGCTAAAACTAAGACGGGGATCCGTCTGCTCATTAAGTCCACTGTAAGGCAAGGGTATTAGCCGGCTGACTATGTTTTCAGTTTGTAGACTTTATGGACCCATCTTTTCAGATTCATGCGGGGACAATTGATATTAATTATTAAAAGAAACAATACACGCTGTGATCTTAAAAAGGAATTTTATTATGCGACTAATAACAGCCAAATTTTGGAAAAAATAAAGATTTGAGACGTCACGCATTGATTGGTTTATTATTTTGCTTCGGGGGACCAATTCAGGTAAAACTGACGTAGTATCCCTACATGCCGAAAAAAACAAACGATTCTCTCATGTACGTCGTTTTTGAATCAGTAGGGAAAAAGGTAAATTTTGTACTGTGTAGACATAATAAACGGTGTCAGTTTGGAAAAAAATATAGCACTTTGGGCATAGGGTCATGTACAGATCCTGATTTAACATAGTCGGATTTAGATATATCGGTCGCCCGAAGAGCAAACTGATATCTGAAACCTGGACACGTGACCAGGTACCTGACACGTGACACAAAACTATTCTCTCTTACGTTTATAACTAAAAAACGGCAAAGCAGCAAGCAATTTCTGTAGCTCTGTGTCACAGCGTAATGATCAAGATGGAGACTATACAGTGTTCTGTACAGGGAGGGTTAGGACACGATCTGCTCGATTGGGGATTGGGGATTTCCAAACTGGTAATTTGTGAAACTGCTAGATGCATTTATATGCAGTCTCAGTCCCCGTGACATTAAAAAATCATCTCTTAAACTTTGTTAAAAAAATCTTAGTCATATCAGATAAATTAGAAAAAAATATGCAGTTCACATCAATCATGCTTCGGTTAATACCTGTGCATAACTCAAAACTCCAGAAACTTCCCCTGCAAAAGTAATATCTATCAAAACATAATACCTTGAACATACGCGCCATGGCTACAGAGCTATGCGCTCTGTAGCCATGCGCACATACCTCTAATATCAAAACAGCCTCTTATTATAATATTACAACACACAAAACCATTGCACTCCTGGATTTCTTTTATATGCGTGAGAGAGTCTGTATGGTGTGTGGTTCGGGGTGGACGTGTCGATATTGATGAGGGTTTTTACTTTGCTTTAATAGAGTTATATTGGCTGAACCCCAAAACCAAATCCTACACTAGTGTACGGATCTAGCTGGCCTAGTTGAGGTAACCAAACAAGCGCCTTCTGGTGCTCTGAGTATAGTGGGAATCTACATTTGGTACGCCGTACTTACAGCAGCCTTTAAAGCTTGGAAGCCGATATTGTGTTTCATAGCTGGTAGTAGGCCTTAAGTTCAAGGCTTTTACTGAAGTTAAATCGTTATGGGATACGTGGCAAAGCGTTAAAATGGACCGAAGCATTTCTGACAAAGCGCAAGCCAACGCATTGTATTGACGGTAATGTTCTCCAGTGGGTGGATGGGACTCTAGTGTTCCCATCATTGGGCACAGTCACAGGACTAAGACTTTATATCTTATAAATATCTGCGCGCATATTAAATCAAGATCAAAATTATTTGCTGAAGGACTATATCCGATATGAGTCATAGCCGGTCCTGAGGATGCTGGATATTACAAACTGCCTGAATAAGTTGACAGCTTGGCAAGGTAGATGGCAGATGATGTTCAATGCACAGAATAAGCTTTGTTTAAGAATAACTCATTCAAGATCTCCGTACATATATAATTATACATTAAATAAGACTATATTGACTGATACAAACGAATACCCGTACTTAGGTATTACAAGTGCATCAAACCGACTTGGAATTCACATATTTCCCCAACAACAAATAATATCAAAGCAAAAGAAAGTCTGGGGTTTGTCCGGCGAATCTGTACTCATGCAACAGATTAAGAAAAATCTCAGCGTATCAAACACTAGTCCGCACCTGTATGGAATATGGTAGTTCCATATGAGACCCACACACTAAGGAACTCGTACAGACGTTGGAAGCGGTACCAAAACAGAAGTGCCCGCTTTGTTATGGGGGAATTATGGAGGTACAGTAGGCTAACAGCAATGAAGGACGAATTGGATGGGATTACTTTAGAAACTCAGACGGAAAGTGACAAGAATAAACATTCTTTCAGACGCATCCTGGTCGCCTCACCATACGGTACGAAAGATCTGCGCCCGGTACCGATCTTGTCGACATAGTCAAGTTACTCAAATTACAACAAATAAAAACTGTTCACGTACTCATTTAACAAAGGACATTGGTAGACTGGAACTCATGCCACAATTACATCACGAAACAAGAGGATAAGCAGAAATCAAAACGGAAGTAAGAGACCATATAACTACAGCCAAGAACTAAAGAACCAACCAAGTCGTCATGAAGGAACCTCCTACCCGTTTTGCCCTTTTAGGGGGTTTGGGTAGAAACAGAACCAGACCAAATTAATAATAGATGCCTTGGTGGACAAATGTGGTCTTTTGAACATAGCATTTTTCATCTTACATCTGGAAAAATCCTCATAAGACTTTATAGGTAGCATGGCACCTAGTGGTATCAAACCATTTCCCAGTGATTTCCCCTACCCCTTCTTTTTTTTCCTCTAATGGAATCCAGGATATGTCGTGCAACTGCCGCCATAACTTGAGCAACAGTAGAGGGGCACATGATGTTTCAGTTACAGCAGCATTTTGAGATGGACTGATTGAATCTTATGTTTGTGCGGTGTTGAATTTGGCATACAAACTCTCTGCAACGGGCTTTAAAGGGATAGTCTATGGAGTGACCTGAAGTTTTGTTTTTTTAATACAGTGGTGAATGATCTGAACCTATATAGTTTTCCTGAGATATAGCTCCCGGATACCATTTTAAGAATGGTGTTATTGTTGCCATTATGAAACTACAGTGGTAAGGCTATTTTTTTTCCTATGCGGGTAACTAGAAAAGTATAAAAAACTAATAAGGACTTTTTGCTATTTGGATAATTTGCCACTATTTTGATCTGCAGATAGAGTAAACCTTAGGGCAGTAAGATACATGGTTTACATTTTGCTACCATATCAAATTGTGATATACTGCTGTCAACCTCTGAGGCTCTGTTTAAGATCTTAATCATATTGTTGCTGCCCTCTTCGTACCAGAAATATGAACCATTAATTACGGAAACTGTATTATTATCAGAGATGTGGTTTATGCCTTTGTTTCACGGTTGCTCCCAATCCTCTTTATGCTTGCTGACTATAACTTTTATCAAATATTTCCTGCCCAAGCATGGAATTGACTGTGACCCGTGTGGAAGCTGCACTTAGAGCCATAACGCAAAGCAATCAAGAAAAACACCAAGGTATATCCAGCTTGCAATTCCATAAACTCCAAATTGAGCATGTTACAGCAATTTATCTGGGTTCTCTCAATTAGGTTTTGCATCAGGTATTGATATAAAAAAAAGTCTGGTCAATGTATGTAAAGCCAGTTAAAAATGTGATTTCCTCACCACACCAACACCGGACCAGCGCCACCCCATCGCCGCCGCCGTTTGCCCTCCGCCCGCCGCAACTAACCACCACCTCCGCCATCGGCACTGCCATCATCCACACACCATCATATCAATTATTTGACCATATCATACACGTTACAGACTTATTTTTTTTTTTTAAATGAACAAATTCAAAGGATGATTTGGGAGGGACTACAAGCCCATCTATTTGGGAGAAAATTGCCAATCAGCTCTTTTGCTATAATGTTGCATGAGCTTAGAATTTTGCAGGAATTCTGGGGAAGATTTGATACATTTGAGCTAGTATACATTTTTTGCCTTCCTCTTCTCTATACTGAATTCAAATATTTCAGTTTTTGGTGGGCGTATATATACAACCTGGTCCCTGGCTTGCTTATTGAAGCGTGGTCATCGATAAATGGACCATTTTGGGAATAAAAGGTGGACCGCGGACACTCATGAAAAATGGTCCGTTTTGAACACTTCATCACCAAAATTATTTTGTCACATTATCCTAACCTTTTCTTCCTTCTCTCGGTGAAATGTGGAACATTTTTAACGCAAAAATAGCAAAAAGTGTACATTTTGCCACCTTTCTGGACGCATAACCCCCGCAGCCGCGCGCAGTGGCTGTAAGCCCGCTAAAACTAACATCGTGGATCCGTCTGCTCATTCATTCCACGGTAAGGGTATTTGAGCCGGCTGACTATGTTTTCAGTTTGTAGACTTATGGACCCATCTTTTTCAACATCTTGCGGGGACCATTGAATATTAATTATTAAGACCAATATAACATATTTGAATCGTAAAAGTAATTTAATTATGGGAATAACACCAATTTTGGAAAAAATAAAGATTGATGACGTCCACGGCATGATTGTTTTTATTTTGCTTCCGGGGGACCCATTCAGGTAAAAAAATGACCAATATTAAAAAAAAAAAAAAAAAAAACAACCGATTATCGTCTCGTCTGTCTGTTTTTGAATCAGTAGGGAACAGGTAAATTTTGTACTGTTTTAGACATAATTAACCGGTGGTCTTTTTGGAAAAAAAATATGCACTTTGGGCAGAGGGTCATTTACAGACCTTGATTTAACATAGTCGATTTATATATAAATCACACGGGTCGCCCCCGAAGAGCAAACTGATATCTGATACCTGACAACCTGACACGTGACACCAAATATTCATCTCGTTACACAAAGTGTATACCTACAATACGGCAAGCAATCAAGCCTTCTGTATCTCTGTTGTCACACCAGCGTAATCGATCAAGATGTGAGACTATACCTGTGGTTCTGTGACAGGGGTAGGACAGATCTGCTCGATTTGGGGATTGTGGATTGCCAAACGTAAATTTGTGAACTCCATGCATTCCATGGCAGTCTCGTCCCAGTGACATTAAAAACTCATCTCTGAAACCTTTGTTCAAAGATCTTATTAATATCACATGATAAATTCAGAAAAAACTATGAAGTGCCACACCAATCATGCTTCTGTTAACTTACCTGTGCATAACCAAAACTCAGAAACTTCCCCTGCAAAATTAATCTCTATCAAACATAATCCCCCTGAACATACGCGCCATGGTTACAGAGCTATGCGCTCTTTAGCCATTCGCACCGATACAACTCTAATATCAAACAGGCCCTATTATAATTATTATCACCAAAACCTTGCCTCCTGGATTTCTTTTATATGCGTGAGAGAGTCTGTATTGTGTGTGTCGGGTGGACGTGTAGAATATTGATGAGGTTTTTACTTTGCCTTAATGGTTATATTGCTGAAACCCCAACCAATCCTACACTATCTTTGTATGGATCTAGCTGGCCTAGTTGAGGTAACCAAACAAGCGCCTTCTGGTGCTCTGAGTATATGGACTCCTAACATTTGGTAGCCGTAGCTTACAGCAGCCCGTTCAAGCTTTGAATCCGATATTGTGTTTCATAGCTGGTAAAGTAGGCCGAAGTTCAAGGCTTTTACTGAAGTTAAATCGTTATGGGATACGTGGCAAAGCGTTAAAATGGACCGAAGCATTTCTGACAAGGCAAAGGCAACCGCGTTGTTTTTACGGTAATGTTCTCAGTGGGTGGTGTTGACTCTACGTGTCCCACAGGCAATTCACCGACCTACAGACTTTATCGTCCTTTATACATGATCTTCGAGCACTATTAAATCAAGCTCACAATTATTTGCGGACGACTATATCTATATAGAGTCATAGCCGGTCCTGAGGATTCTGCATATTACAAATGCCTAGATAGTTACAGCCTTGGCCAGGTAGATGGCAGGTGATGTTCAATGCACAGAAATGTTTTGTTGTTAAGAATAACTCATTCAAGATCTCCAATACATTATAATTATACATTAATAATACTCATATTGACTGATACAAACGAATACCCGTACTTAGGTATTACAATTGCATCAAACCTGACTTGGACTCACATATTCCAAAATAATATCTAAAGCAAAAAAACTCTGTGTTTTGGTCCGGCGAAATCTGTACTCATGCACAGATTAAGAAAAAATCTAGCGTATCAACCACTATCCGCACCTGTAGGGAATATGGAGTTCCATAATGAGACCCACACCTACTGACCTCATACAAGGTTGGAGCGTAACAAAACAGAAGTGCCCGCTTTGTTATGGGGGATTAGGGAATTTACATAGCTGTAACACAATGAAGGAAGAAACTTGGAATGGATACTTTTCAACATGTGCAGAGTCGGGGGAAAGTGACAAGAATAAACGCTTGTCATGACGCACTCTTGGTCGCCCTCAACCATACCGTTGTGAAAGATCTTGAGCCCGGTCACACGATCTTTTCGACATAGTCAATTTACTCAATACAACAAATAAAAACTGTCTCAAGTACTCATTTATACCAAGACATTGGTAGATCGGTAACTCACCTGCCAATTACATCACAACATAGAGGATAAGCAGAAATTCAAACGAAGCTAAAGACATATAACTACAAGCCAAGAACTAAGCAACCAAACCCCAAGGTCGTCATTGAAATGCCCATCCTACCCATTTTGCGCCTTTTAGGGTGTTTTGGTAGCTAACCGAACCAGACCAGAATTAATAAAAAAGCTGATTGGTGGACAAATGTTGGCTTGGGTTGAACATAGCATTTTACATTGCTTCACATCATGGAAATCCTATAAGACTTTCATAGGTAGCAATGGCAACTAGTGGTAGCAAAGCACATTTCCAGCTATTTCCCCCTACCCCTTCTTTTTTCTTTCTCGAATAGGAATCCAGGATTTCGTGCAATGGCCCCTAACTTTGAGCAACAATAGAGAGTGCACATGCATGTTTCAGATTAAAAGCAGCCATCTTTGAGATGGAAATGATCTGAACTATGCTGTTTTGTTGCGGTTTTTGAATTTGGCATACAAACTCCTCTGCACGGGCTTTAAAGGGATAGTCTATGGAGTGCCTGAAGTTCTTTTTCTCTGTTTGGTTATCAATTGTTGATCTGAATCTAAAATATATAGTTTTCCTGAGATATACTCCCCGGATACCATTGGTTGAGATGAATTTTAATGTACAAACGTCCATTTCAGAAAGAACTAGTAGGCCCTAAAGGAATTCTATCGTGGATGAACGTTTTCCATTTATTTGGGCGTATTTCGCCATCAATAGAGCGGTCCTCTACAAAACGTCACTTCCTATTAAGAATGCGTCTGATTGCCTCGTATATTTTGATGGCTGCATTGCGATTTTGTTTGACTTCATTATTCACTCCAAAGGGAATCTTTCACACCAGGGTATAACTTGTATTATATAACACCTAATAGATCCTTGTCATTTGATTTGAGGATTCTCATTCACATGTTATTAATAAAGGATATATTAGCCCTTCTTTACGTCACCTACGGTGCATTTTTTGTTCATTTGACGTGCATTTTTGTTTCCATAAACTTTCGTTCTATTGCACGCCTCGTGCGCCTTCACAACACAAACCGCGGGTCACCTAAATGCAACGCATCATATAGGAACTTTGCCGCTGTCTATGATGCTAGTTATAATCCGCGTGTGATTGCGGTGCACGCATCGAGTCTCGGAACTTGAAGTCTTTGCGTGAGTGAACAATGGAAGCATGATCTTGTTGTTTCTTCTGCCGGCAAAGCAGATCTACGTGGAATCCCGGCCTGGAGGCTTCTTCAAAAACCAAGTTTAATGGCGAATGACTGTACAGTATATAGTATAAGGTAAATTAAAGTCAACATTTAGGCCATGCAGAGCTAGACCCTGGTCCGTGCAACTATGCACTAGGACAGCCCGGCTAGACATAGCTTAGCCTTACCCTAGCGTATTCAAGCTAGTCTGAGTTTTAATCAAATGACCAGGATCTATCTGGATGTTATCGGCCTATACAAACAAAATATGAAATTGTTTCATCGTGCAACGGAAAGAATATTTTTCATTTCGTTGAAATATGAAATGTTCCTGAAAAATAATTTTTTTTTTTTTTTTTTTTCTTACCATTGCACTCATAAACATTCATTATTGCATAACAGTCCGAGGGGACCGGATTGCCACACCTTCTACTTTGCGATATCACACCAAACGACGAATTATGCACCCACCTGCTTTTCACCTGAACCGCATTGGTACATAACTGTTCATTGAATGTAGGCCCCCTATTGGTTTGATCCCCTCAAAGATACTACTATAATAAATTTCATTTTCATTTCATTTCATTTATTACCACCGGCAACAAAAACATTCTAATAACAGTTAACATGGTAGGCTACAATAAGAGCAATGTCTCGAAACAAGCCACCCTTAAAAAAAATCTTAATGTAATGTAAACATGGACAACCATTTTAAGACAACTTTGTGCAAACAAACCGAACAAAACAGGTGCAAACACACATTTGTTGGCACTAATAAACAATATATGTTACATATACATTATATTGAGCGCGCACCCACATATACAAAATATATGTCATATACAGAATTGACATATTCAATACAAAATAATAAAGCATAAATTGAATAAAATAATAATATGCATATCGAGGGCTGACAATCAGAAGGACGCAACTCAACAACCGAAATAAACACAAAAAAAACCCGCCCCAATTTTCGCTGTAATATTGCTCCTGAAATGTGATGAACCAATACCCTCCACCAAACAAATCCAATCCACACATTTACCCAAATCAGAAATCTCATAAAGCCCACCTATGGGACGGCAAGCAAACATTATATAAGATATAAACTCCCGCAACGAACAGCAGAAACCAAAGAATTTCCCAACATCTCCCTCAGTACTGAGCCATGACCCTCTGCATTTGCCAACCCCCGATATGTAACATACTCATGATCTTTTTTGGGTGATCCCTGCGAAGCCCGCTGACCTCTCGGCGAATCGGAGGGCGCGGGGTTCAGTCTTCCCTCGACTTCGGTCTCGTGAAAACAGCATCCCGCACCCCCAGACACCCCGGAAGAAAACGGACTCCACAAGGTCCATCAGATCATGTAAAAATCTGTATTATTATGTTCAATTTAACATAATGACCATAAACATGTTATGCGTAAGCACCTGTAGAATCATACAGATTAAAATGTCTCATAAATTAATTATTATAATTAGAAAGTAAATAATTACAATATTTCTTCTTAAAGTTTTGATGAGGGCGAGAAACTTTTAGTACATCATCTAGTCGCCATAGACCACTGTCCCTGTCTTCGGATGTTGCACATTTCGAGATTATTTTTAAATTACTAGGACGTATAAAATTAAATATCTGGTACCGTATCCATGGAATAGAATACCTTACGAAAAAAGATTAAAAATAGAAGGAAGGGTGTTTACTATTGGCAAATTTATACATAAAGTAGCCTTAAATTCCCAAAGTTTGTGAATATCATATTATTTCAGTTTTTGTAAATAGGGCAAATAAAGAGGAGAGTGGAGTGGGGCGAGCCATGAGCGTTTGTACAGAGTCTAATGAAACGCTTTTGTTTTATGGTTGTGAGTTTTCTTTCTTTTTCTCCAAATACAGTTATTTTCTCGTCTGCCCATATAATCTATCCACTCTCGGGCTCTGGGCGCCCCGCTTTTTTCTCCCGTGCCCCCCCCCTCTTCCTTACCGTTGCCGCGTCCCCTGTTTCAGTCTGGCTCCCCTCCCCCTCCTCTTAATCTGCTCCCGTCCTTCCCCCTCTCCGGTCGTATGATATTCCAGCTTAAACATCATCAATGTAAACACCGAGAAATTTAGAATAAAAAAAACAAACACGTTTGTCTCAGAAAACCATTTAATATTAGGCAAATATTATCTACAACGTGTGAAAAACGGGCGATTACTGTATCTGTTTCTCTAAACAGATATAAATATTGTTTTGACAAATATCAATATGAAGGGAAAAAGCTATTTGTGTCTTAGCCTAGAGAAATGTTCTCAACAAGTTCTTTATTTCTTTATTTTGCAATTGTACTTAAATGTTCTACTAGGGAAAAAACTAAGAGCACTTTGGATCATTCAGAAGATTATAACAACCTTGGTATCCGATCCTCCTATAGAATAGAAAGAAATGATTTTGTCTGAATAATCCGTAATAATCATTTTCTCCCCTTCCTTACCCGCTCCCGGTCCCATCAACCAATCCTGACGCCCGCCCTTTTTTTCCCTGTTGTGCTTTAGCTGACGTTGTTTCCGGGCACTTCCTTTACAGAATTGGATACCTCCCTCCTTCCTCTTGATCCTATTTCGTTCTGCCTTGTTATTGTGCCATCTTTAATGAAACATCTGAGTTCAATCGAGAGATAAATCTTGAACCACTCGAAGGCAAGTCCCTCTCGAACAATCCATATAGTAATGTAATTTGACAAGAAGAATGTCATGGTCTATTGTGTCGAATGCCTTCGAGAGGTCCCAGAATGTCCTAAACTCAAATCTTTATTTATCACTATGAGTAACAATTCATTATAAATACAAAAAGGCTAAGAACTGCCATATAGACGAATAAGTCTTTAATCTTCCTGAAGCCAATTGGGTCTTACATGTAGTAAATTTTTAGATTTGAAATATATTTTTGTAAAGGTAGGCGCTTTGTGAAACAATACTCTCAAATAATTGAGAAAAAGCAGGCCAGAACTGATATCGGAATCGGATCGGGCGATAATTGGAAAGACTACTTTAATACCAGATTTGTGATGGGGGTTTACCTTGGCAACTTTAAGTTTTACGGGACAAATACCAAATCAATAGAATAATTAAAATAATGCATTAATGGAGTCGTAATATTTATTAATAACATGTTGTATGATTCTGATCAACTCTTTTAAAGCATCATAACCTTGGCTAGAATCTGAAATTTAATGATTACAAGTATCAAATAACTTCCTTCAACAGCGATTAACTGGTAAAGAAAAAACGAGTTGACTGGAATTTAATTGTTTGGGGGGTAGATATGGAAAAATAGCCAAATAGTGGGAAGGAGGGATTTTTGGCTTGTGGCTAAATTAGGGAGGGGCCCATATTGATAAAATAAAAATCATAAACTATTTGCAATAACATTGGCGTCGAAAACATCGACATTATTGATCCGCTAAACGTAGATGGCATAGTGCGATTTTTAGAACGGGATAGAAGCTGATTTAAAATATTCCAGGTTCTGTTTCATATTAATGTCTGGTAACAGTTCTTTTTGGTCAGTAAAATACTGTTTTTTTTGGCGTTTTCTAATTAAAATGGTTGTACATTAGTAGCTGGAAAGCTTATTTTTGTTCAATACTTGGCGTGGAATGAATATTTCTTTCTGAGGTAGCTTATTTTTGCGATTGATAGACTTTAAAATTTTGGTTGTAATCCATGGTTTACCTAAGAAATCTTTTGCTGTTGTTTTTTAATGTTTTGTCCTATGGAAAACACGAATCATAATATCACAAAATCTAATCTCGCGTGAAAAAACATTGTAAGCATTTTCAGGGTCCATCCAACACGTAACAAAATTCCACATCCCCGAAGCAAGGCGAATTTTTAAAAAGATTAATGTTTTCGGAGGTATATGTACGTGTTCGACATTGATTTTTATGGGGATATTTAATCGAGATTGAGTCTGTAATTGACAAACAGGAAAATGAATCGTTTTAGCAGTGACGAAACACCCGAGTGATTTTATGGAATTTAATAATTATAAAATGGCTTCAAACCATAGGGGTAAAACTATTATCTAAAAAACAAGTGTTTCCAGAATTATACTTTATACTTGTGGGGTCATCGATCAAAGGGACAATACTTTGTACATAAAATAATTCAAAAACTCCTAACGTAAATTGGTCAAAAGTGTGATCAAGGAGATTAAGGTTGAAATCGCCAGCAATATAAACTTTTTTGTTTTCACGGGAAATTTTGTCAAAGATTTGTTAAAAAAATCAGTGACGAATAATTACATTTGTTCGATTAGCAACGGTAAATTTGCCAGAATATGTTACTCAGAGTTAGAGATTTATAATTTCTTTCTTAAAAAAAGGTTGATTCTGAAATATCAGAACTAACTGATCTTCCTCCCCTGTGATTTGAATTAAAAAATTCAGATCATCCCCATCATATACACAATCATCCCTGCCTTTTAAAAGTAAGTGAAATTATGACCAATAATAATGCACGCCCAACCAACAACCGCCTCTTTCTTTCTTTCCTTCGCTCTCGTCCCTTCTTTCTTACTTTCTTTTCTATCCTCGTTTTCTTTTCTCTTCTTCTTCCCTCAGGGGCGGGGGGTGGTGAACTAAAGGTAATTATCATGGATGATATTGAGATTGATTCATCTGTTCACCCATGTTTTCTGAAAAGAAAGCGCGATAACAGAGTAAAGGTGATTAAGGATTAACTTTTATTAAAAATGTGAAAATGGCAAATGGGCATCAGGATTCTTATTGAAACTAACTAACGTACAATTCCCCTGCCTTCATTGCACCTTCCTACCTGTTTCGTCCGGTTCAACCCCGGCTTCCCTTTGCGCCCCCTCCCCTCCCTCCGCCCCTGCTTCCTTCCTCGCGCGTCCCCTCTTCCCCTCCGCCTGCCCCCTCTCAACAAAAAAACCAACACCGAGGGGGAAAAGGGGCCGCAGAAAGAAATGGATTCAATTTAGATTTAACATAGTATGGATACTCAATAGTAAGGGTCAAAATATTTTCAAATGTCGAACCGTGGGCACTGTCTTTATGTACATTTAACTTAAACTTACAAGAAACTTGTAAAAGTGAAGCAAGGAAGACCGAGGAGGCCAGGGGCGGGGGAAGCAAAACGGAAACGGGAGGGGGGGACAAAGCCGGAAGACGAAGGGGACAAAGAGGGGAGGGGAAAGACGGGGCGGGGCCGACGGGCAGCACAACAGAGCCGTGGGCGGGACAGAGGGATGGAGGGGGCGAGGGGGGGGGGGGGGGGGGGGGCGAGATGAAGGACCGCACACAATCCTGCAACAATCGTAAGGGGTTCCAAGGGGTCGATAGGAACATGTCATGGTACAAAGGCCGTGTGTTGTGCAAAAAAGCCGTAAAATTTCCATCTTTCCCAATAAGAAATCTGGTGCTTTCTTTGTGGAGTCAATGAATGAGAATCTCGCCTCCACAATAATGAAAACTTTGAGGTTATAATAGTAAAATTAAAACGATTGAGATAAATGGTTGTTTAATTAATATTAAATTAAGGGAATGATTTTATTTATATTAAGGCGTCGTATATTGCACAACTAACCACCTTTTCCTTCTCCGTGTTAGTTGCAAAAAGGTCAAAGTTCTCAATAGGATAAACAAAGTTTTTGGGGCAAGAATCTTCTATGGCAACTAAAATAGAATCCCTACGCATACGACGTCACACTTCAGAGATCATAACCTTTCAAAAATGAATTTCAATTCTGGCATGTGAATGTGACCACAAACATTTAAAAAAAGTCAATCGACATACATTAGGTATTAAATTCTATAATTTATTTGAAAATGAACGGACGTTTTTAGCCCCCCAACACAGGAATTTTACCTAGTTTTACATAGCGTCTGTTCTCAGGTATTGAAATTATTGAGGTCACCGCGACTTCTTTGTTTGTGCGCGGGGGGTTTTCTAAGTACAGAACTCTAACTACGACTGACGGTTACGACAATATTGTCGCTTTACAACTCTACATAGAGATCCACTATTCAATTTCATAAGTTGAGCGCAATTCACCGGTTTTGGGTCTAGAAGTAATTGGCCGTAGAAATTACTGAAATTTTGTTCTTTACTTTACAGTCGCGCCATTCGATGCGTTTTTGGTCCTAAGGGTATTCGCACCCTGCCCTGTGAGATGAACAGCATTGCCAGAATGCCATGAAGGTAGCAGAGTTCCCCTCGGCAACAACCAAATGTAGCATATTTATTTTTACATTTCGGTATCCAGTCGCGTAGCCAGCCCGCTAGTTACGAAGAGGCAAGTGCTAAGGAAATTATCAAAATAAAAACCGCTTCCGTCATCAAATATAATCAGGAAAACGGTTTATAGAAACCTAATACTAATGTAATGGGGAAAATTGCATTAATCGTACAAGTTTAATTGTTTTGGTACGACGGACCGGTCCTGAGTAAAATCCGCCGCAGTACAAATGACATAATTTTAGTAAATTTGCATACATTCATATATACATAATAAAAGTAAAGGAGCATTTCGTGATCCACAACCTGTCCCCCCGCCTTCCTGAAAAAAGTGAAGAAAACCGTTTTAGCCTTAGAATCCACTTGTGACCAATCTTACGTTCAAATTGGTCGCATCTGTGAGAAATTCGACAATTTTGATTTTCTGTCCGTAAACGGGACGAGAAATTACAGCACAGTTGCTTATGGGACCGGGGAAAACAAACATATTGCTCATAACTCAACCGCAAGATCGGGATCAACTCAATTTTGTAAAACCTTTTTTTCAAGGATATACATTATGAACAATGGATAAAACAGAAGGTGCTGGAATCACATGCACCTTTAAAACCCAACAAAGGGCAACGTTTACCCTAACTCAGAATAGCACTCTGGACTACATAATGAAAACAGATATCGATCCTTTAACTTGTGAACAATGGCGAATTCCCCCCCCCCGCCCCAACGTACATTTTATAAAGATATGTGAAGTATGATAGATGTGTTTACTGCGCGTTCTCATCATGTTTGCAAAACATTACAAATATTATTTGTAATTGTTTTGCTCTATTATGAAACCCGCATTAACAAGACATATAAGAAAGAAGATAATGAAGTGCTGATGGGACGTGTACTTCTCACAATTAATTACAAAAAACAATCCAAACAAAACAAACATTAAGAAAACACAAACACGCACGAATTGGAAGAAAACGGGCGTTAAATGTCAGTTGGTCGATTTTGTGTCGTCTGCATAGGGCCACGTGTGGATTGGTTGGTAGTGTGGTGGTATGCATCTTCCATTTCATACAACACTGAGGAACTAGTCCTAAGTTATTTTTTTCGATTTAGTGGCTTATGATGTTATGAAGAACTGATTCAGGAAGAGGTGAATTTGCATTTGGTAGCGTTTTGTGTTTTGTTTGAATTGATTACTGTTTTCACATACATGCAACAAATTTCCATGTTACTTGCATGTAATGGTCCTTGGGTAGTGACCTACCAGTTACCCTCTCACGAGTGGGGTCAAAGGTTATCTAGAAATCTTTGAGTTCATATGGGCCCAAAAATTTCTGAATTATTGATTGTCAATTATGTATCCACCTATGTCGATCGATTTTTATAACACTTGGGTCCTTTAGTTGTACCACATTGTTGTATATATTATTAATCCTTATTGATGACCTCATTTGACCTTGGTAACGCTCAGGTGACTCCCCTATTCACAAACCGCGACGCCAGATGACACGTGCGTTTGGTGCACGCTGTATTTTTATATAAATAGCCGAATGTGTAGATTTTTATTTTCTCCTAGTAAACGATAAGTTGATTGTCATACAGGTTAGGAAGTTTACTACCCAGGTTGTCATCCATCCTCACATGCCGATGTGCCAAGAAACAATGACAGATTTTGGGGGATGGTTGTCTTGAGATGGCTGGGGGACTGCAGGCTGCTAAAACTTAGCAGAGGTTGTAAATAAAGACATGGCATTGCATTGAATTGTAATATTCAATAAATAATCCTGTCAAGTAGTATGTTTGTATACAAAACTTTAATTTAAAAATTCAATTCAAATTTTGTTAAACATTTCTTGGTAAAAATTAATTTATACTCGTGTAGTATTCACAGACCTTTGAAATGTTTGGAACAAAAACGGTTGGGAGACAAACGATGTCTCCCCTTAACGAAAAAACCCCCAAAGATAATAAATAAATATATATATATATATATACATAAAAAAAAAAACTTCTAGCCGAAGAACCCATGTCACAATCACGAGTCATTATGAATCTCGAAGTCAGTTCATGAGAGCCCTTGGAGTTCTGAATTGTCTTACTGTGTGTTAATTCTTGCCTTCTATATGTTGCCTTTTGTACAGTCAGTACGTTTTAAAAATCAACCTTGCTGTATCTCTTGGAGGAACGCAGAGTCTGATGGAACATCCGGCTACCATGACACGGCGCGACCCTGGACCAAGATCATGAAGAAGAAAGGCAAAGGACTGGCGTAACCGATGGACTCCTGAGATTTAGGTTTGTTAAGAACACGATACTTGACAATTCTTTAGTGCATCGCTTTTTCTTTATAACAGTTGTTAGAGGGGGAAGAAGTCCAAATATGATCCTCATTGACATGTTTACAGGTTGGGGGCTTTTAAGATTTCTGGCTGGGGGATTTCTACTAAACTAAGCTAATCAAAACTCACATTCGGTCTTTAAAAATGCTTCAGAGAAAATAGAGTAAGAAAACGCTTTGGCTTGATTACACCATTTTGCATGGTATATTTTATGCCAAAAAATAGTCCCAAAGAACAGTGGCGGATTTAAAGTCTGACTCAGAGTTTTCGAAATAATTATTTGTTTTGTGTATAATGAAAAATAGTCAACAGAATTAAAGATATTGCCTAAAATCACAATTCCAGAATTTGTGATGAATCGGATTTTTCGGTTTGATGCAGTAAACATTTATGTGTAGTATTACGTCCGCCATAGGAAATACTGTTGTATACCAAAATTCCGATCGGAATTTTATAACAAAGTTGTGATTTTCTATATGAAAGGAATTCGATTTAAGCCTACATTTCACACAGTGATTAGTATATGGACAAGCATTATGTACATGCAAAAAACACATTTTTTTTGGAAATTGAGGGCGCCCTCCTCAGGAAATCTCTGGTCGGCCTTTAAGGTAAAGGGCCCTGTCCCGGGGGCCTTGTCACCAGCTTACGGTGGGTGCCCCTTTTGTGTCCGTTGAGGATACGAATATCGCCGACAAGGGGGTGTCTGAGGAGCGCCTTCGAGCTATTTGTTAGGGGGGGGGTTCGGGTCTTCGTCAGAACAGTGCTGACACTGCTGACTCTTACATCCGCCACTGCCAAAGAATAACCTTCCCATATCCGATACTAATAATTATGTGTTTTCTACTTTCCATTTAGTGTTGGCCTGGAAGATGCTGATGACCTCCATCAGGATTTACTCACCTTGGACAAGTGAAAGTTGTAGCACCTAGAGAATACCTAATGTTACTTTTTAATCTAAAAGACATCGCCGATAAGGAATGAAGGACGCCCTCTATAGTTTTCATGATTACGGATGAATTTGAAACATTCCGCATTATAAAGGGACATGCTCAAAGTTTACCTTTTCGTGGTTTTCAAAAAGTTTCACATTACATAAATTCTCAAAAGCCGCTTTTATTAAAATTATAATATAATTTTATAACTTATTAAAGTTATAAGTGGTACATAACCCTTCTTCCCCCCCCCAAGAACCACAATGCCGCTTTGCAAGGATGTGCATTATATTAATTAGCAACATATATGTGAGTGGCATTCTGGTTCTTGGGGGGGGGGGAGATCCCATTTTGCATTTTTGTTTTCTGGGGGGCCTGAACACTAAATGGAATTGCCAAAAACAACAACAACAACCTATTACATTATATACATATATGAGGTAAGGTTAGGCTAATCCACCAAGGGCCCAGTTCAGTAGCCCTTGGATGGGCACATTTTAACAACCGCTGACCATGCAGGTTCTGGTACCATAAATCATCAGGGGGTGTCTATCTATCTATCTATGTCGACCATGGTCGGAAGCCATGATGAATTTCCTCCAAAGCAGTCTATCAAGCATGAGTTTGTGCAGTTCATTTTGGTCAATGCCAGCATCCTGAGCAATAAGTACAGGGTAATTCAGCCGTGGTCTTCCCCGTGCTCGTGTTCCTTGGGTGGGCTTCCAGACACAAGACGTGAGACTGGTTCGTCTAGCCGTTTAGCACAAGGAGCAGCAAAATTCAGGCGCTGTCCTCTCACTATTTCAGACAGTTTGGGTAAATCCCCATATATTACATCCCAGGTAGGGTGATCTCTCCAGTTTAGGTTTTGTACCATCAGTAAAAATCTGGTATAGCATCCATCTAGCCTGGCCTCAAGGTGTTCTGTGAGTGTCCTCCTTCTGCCCCATACATTAGAATACTTTCAACAACAGCACGAAAGAAGCTAATCTTTAACATGGTCTGGTAATGTTAATATTTCCCAAGGTACCATCTTGTTTACCAGCTTTCCATGGCAAGGGCTTTTTCCTGACATGAAAATCCTTTCCTGACTCAGCCACCCAAGAACCAGGTATTGGAAGTCCTTAACTGGTCTAGTTGGCTCCCTTCTATTGTGACATAGTGCATCGGCCTTGATATTATAGCATGATTTAGTTGTAGAAGCATTCATCATAAGACCAACTGTTGCAGCAGCATTTTCAACTCTGGCCAATAATTCTTGATCTTGTTGTAGTGTGCAGATAGCAAGGCAATGTCGTCTGCAAAATCTAGGTCAAGTAATGACTTCTGCGGGTGCCTTCGACTTCCTTTGTGGTGTTACTGTGAAGCCCACATGTCCTTGTCTCCTCTTATTTCCATTCTCATCACATAGTCTAGCACAATGATGAAGATATTGTGGCTAAAGTATCGCCTTGGAGCACTCCTGCTAAAATCTCAAAGGCCTCAGTTTACCATCTGGTGATAGAACAACTGCTTTTGTACCACTGTTCCATATGTTAATTGCTTCAACATGGCATTTGGAGTCCCAGGCAGTGGGAATCTTGAGCATTTTAACCTCGGTGCACTGTGAATCGAAGGCCTTCTTGAAGTCTATAAAGGTGATGACACAGTCAAGATTCCTGTCCTTGATTCCTTCAATAAGTCTTGTAGGCAGGATGTGGGAAGTGGTTGAGCGTCAGCGCGAAACCCATTTTTGGTTTGTCTAGCAGAGGCTCTGATGTGAGGTCGAATGCGGTTGAGTATCAGGCGGTTGAAGATCTTTGCTGCTAATAGATGTTAACTAATGCCCCTATAGTTTGATGACTTGCTGAGATCACCTTTCTTGGGAATTGGTACTATTCCACTGAGGGACCATTCCTTTGGTTTTTCACCTCTAAACAGTGTACCATTGCAGATGTTTAGAAGTATGCTGTTAAAACTACCAATCCAACCCTCAGCAGGTATTCATCAAGGCCGCCAGCTTTACCATTTGACAATTTTGTTAATACATACTCAAGCTCTTCAATTGTGAAAGCTCCAGTTTCAATTGGCAGGATGTTCTCTTGATGGTTATATCTCCTCTCTGGTTGCTAGCTGAAGGTGTGATCCTAGGAGTGTTGAAAAGTAGTCTCTCCATTCCTTGCAGCGCTCGGATGGGGTGTTACCTTTTAGGCGGCCTGATCTGGAGGTTCTTCTTCCAGTTATATCATTCATCACTGCCATGCCACCCCTCTGCATGCTTTTGGAAGCTGATCTGATGGTGTTTATTTTCTCTTGAAGGTATTCGCCTTCAACACTGCTGTATCTTTGTCCCGTGTTGTGCTTCGCTTGCTCAAACAGCTCTTTGTTATGTTCACTTGCTTGAATTCTTTGATTGGTTTTGAGCAGCTGCTAGGCTCGTCCTGGCTCTGCTTACAGTGCATCGTCCCACAATACCTTCTTATGTGGCTTCTTTCTCCTTTTTGGTAGGCAATTGGAAGCAGGGTGTTGTGTGCTTCGATAAAGAGTGGGTATTTCTTATCAGCTGATAGCTCACCTCATCCTGAAGAGAGCAAGAACACGGAACTGGTTGTGCACTCAATGGCATATGAGTGCTGAAGATCCCCCCCTTTGTCTGCACTGAATTTCTTCCAGTCATATTTGGGTGTCCTCTTGTTTTGGTCTTAGTGGCCCTCAAGCTTAGTCTGAGCTTTGCGGTAACAATCCTATGGAATATCCGACACTACGAAAGAACTGTAATCCTTACAGTCACATGCACGTTCTTCCATTTCTTGTTTATAGCAATAGTAGTCCCTACTTGTTGAATCTGCTCCATTGGGATACTGGAGGTCCATGATTTTCCCTTATCTTCTTCTGCCAGCCATGGTGTGATTGCTTTAAGCTCACATTCCTCCAGAAATCTTCTCAATTTTTACCATTTCGTTAGCCGTTCTATTGTAGTTAACTTTCTTGTCTCCTTTACCAATTTGAAGCATTAAAATCTCCCATCACTACTAGAACATATGCAGTGGTGATCCTTGGTGTGGTTTGGCGTAGATCGTCATAGAAACCTTTGACCTCAGAGTTATCTTCACAATTTTGTTGACTGTAGCAGGGGGAGATGACTGTGGGGTAGCTGGATTGCCGTCAAAATTTGCAACAATGATCCTGGATGAGATCTTCTGGACACTGCAGAAAGTGATTTGAAGCAAGTGGACTGATTAGGAAGCAACTCACCACCAGCAGCTCCGATGGTGTTGCGAGTTGAGGAAGATGTTATTAGCTCCCATCCATCAGGTAGACTCTGATACTGTACTTCTACATCATCATGGTGCATCTGTGGCTCTGTATGTAGAGAATAGAGATATCATACAGTGACGCCAGTGACACCAATTCTCCCATCTTGGATGTTGAGTTTAAAGTTCTTACATTATGTTGCCATATCCCATTCTTCTTACACTTCGTAAGTTGCGACTCCTTCCTCCACTGAATAATCAGATGCGCCCCCCTTCGAAGGTTTTGGGGTCGTAACGTCATGCTGCGTATTAACAACGCCAGTAGATTCTGCTGGGTCAGGTTTATCAGGGGCTTTAACCCTGGTGGCTGTTAGTTTTCTTCATCATGATTTCTTTCTATGGCAGTGTTCTGTGTAACATGTTGCACATAACAAATAACACTGGTGAGTTGCCAATCACTACCAGGGATCAGGTGTACCATTGATGTACGAGGTGGCCTGGTTTGATGGTAGATTCCTCTGGTGACCTGATGAACACCATCACAGTAAATATAACTTGTTTGGAATGGGTGGAATTATTAAGTAGGTTCTGCATTGTCCCAATTGCCACCCATACTAAGTCATATGGGGATACACTGAGCCACCAACCCCCAACATTGTGATATGTCCACGCAGTCAGTGTGCTGGTGTCAGAGTCACTGATCATCCCAAGGCTCAGTGCCTCTACCCTACCAACGATGACAACCACGACCTATGCAATTAGAGGCTAGAAAAAATTAGAGGTAGAAAAGGAGAAAAAGAGCTATGGAAGGTATCGGTTGTCTCGTTCCCCTCTGTAATCCACAAAAACAGTCCACCACCATATGTCCACCCCATGGGGTGTATTTGCTCAGTATACTGGAGAATGAAAGGTATTGAACCGCGCCATTGAATTGAGATTTTAATAGCGCGAGTGAGAGTTAATAGGCTAATCAGCTGAAATTTTAAAGAGCCTTATTTTTCATTTTCGTTGCGCCCCCCTGCAGCACAGGTTTTTTGGTACCATTTTGAAGCTGTACCATGTCGATTGTAGAATTGCTTGTTTCCAGCATAAAAAGTGTCCAAAAGTGGGGGAAACAGCACTTTTTTAACCATTTCATAGCTTTTTTCAATGAAATACCCCAAAATCAATTTTTTAACATAAAATCGTCATTTACAACACAGAAATATGAATTTGGTGTCAAATGAATGCAAACTGAGCTAGCAAACTAAAATATGGTACATCAAATATGTTCATAGTATCTAATTTTCTTAATTTGACAAAAATGTCAAGTTTTGTCAGAAAAAGCACTTTTTTTTGACATGTTTAGAGCAAATTTTAACATTATTATTGTATTTAATAATTTCGTACATTCAATGCTTACATAGATTTTATGACGTCATATGGAAGCTCTGACGCAGTAAATTTGAAATCCGCTTGTGCCTGGGCACAAAAATGTCCAAAAGTAGTGTAAAAAACTTTTTTTACCATTTCATCGATTTTTTCAAAGAAAATACCCCAAAATCATTTTTTGAGCATAAACAAGTATTTCTCAACATAGAGACTTGATTCTGATGTCAAATGAAAGCAAATTACATGTATAAACCAAATATGTGCTAAGCCTCTGCCAATTTTTTAAAATTTTGGTGTTTTGGCCAAAAATGTCAAAATTTTGCCCAAAAAACCCATTTTTTGACACTTTTAGGGGAAATTTTGCATTATTATTGTATTTATAATTTCGTACATTCAAATGCTGACATAGATTTTATGACGTCATATGGAAGCTCTGACGCAGTAAATTTGGAATCCGCTTGTGCCTGGGCACAAAAATGTCCAAAAGTAGTGTAAAATAAACTATTTAGCCATTTAATGGATTTTTTCAAAGAAAATACCCCAAAATCATTTTTTGAGCATAAACAAGTATTTCTCAACATAGAGACTTGGTTCTGGTATCAAATAAAAGCAAATTACATGCCTAAATCAAATGTGTGCTAAACATGTGCCGATTTTGTTAAAATTTTGGTGTTTTGGCCAAAAATGGCAAAAATTTGCCCCAAAAAAGCCCATTTTTAGAACAAATTTTACATTATTATTGTATTTATAATTTCGTACATTCAAATGCTGACATAGATGGGGTGTAGGGTGGCATGGTCTTGTGGTTGGAGACCTTGTCTTTGGAACTAAGGGTCCATGGTTCAAAATCTATAGGAGCTATTAAATAAACCCAGAATTACTATCCTCTAACTCTTCATAGTTTATTCACAATGTTTACAAGATCACAGATAAGTAATGGAGATCCCACAACTTTGAAAATCATTATCTAGGGGTACTATATTTGGTGTAGGATTCAAATGTGGCTTCAAAAAGTTCGCAGCTTGTTTCCTTTTAGAGTTAATGAGGCCTAAATATGCAACTTTGTTCATTCGGGACCAAGTAAGATTTCTTTTGTCAATCGGAGTCGCATAGGGGAATTTTCAATACAGTACAATTATGAGCACATTAGAAAAGTAATATGTGTGGGACATCATTGAAAATGGTAATTTTACTTTTTTGGCGTCATTTCTTCATTTTTTCACAACAAAATACTAAAAATTACCACACAAAGGTATAAGTGGCCCAGAGGTCATTGTACATACACAGTGTTTACATTCTATAGGGATATCAACAAAGTGTCTTGTGCTAAAAACTGTGAAGACATCAAGATGCACGCTGTTCTTTCAAGAATAGTTCTTTAATGATTGTATCTTCAACATATTTTTTGAAGTAGAGGGATGCATGATGTTGAATGTCAACATTGATTTTCAGGGGGGTCAAATGCAAAATTAGGATTTTTCTATGGGCTATAACACGCTTATTACTTTTGGCTTAGATTGTACTGGTAGACTGGTAGATGTACTGCTGTCGATGGGGGAAAACACCCATAAAAATAATTGTTACTTTTGGAGTTCTGACCCCCAAACTTGGTCCCAGATGAAAATTATTGCATTTTTAAACCCAAACAACTTTTAAAGTAACTTAACTATCATTTTTTGTGCCGGATTTGAAATTTTCACCAAAAATACCCAAGATAGTAATTTTCAAATCATGTGTGTGTGTGGTGGGGGGGGGGGGGGAGGGGTCCATTACAAGTTTATGGCCCTCTCAAACTTAACTTTTGCATCACAGACCATTTTGGTGGTGACCCCCCTCCTAAATTTCTGAATGGACCTGCGGGAGAACGAAAAGCATTGTGAAGCTCAAATTGCAGGATTTTCATTTCTCATCAATATTGTCACCACACAAAAAGAACATGGACATCTTGAAGTGTTTACATGGACTAGCCCTATGGACATAGAGAGAGGACCTACACACACCAGTTCATAAGATCCCCCAATTGTATGCCCCCGACCCTCTAAATTACAAGGATTTAAAATAAATCCCAAAAGATTGTGATTAGGGACCAACATGTGGATACACGATTTAGGGACAGAAAATATTGCTATGTTCAGCAAACATAGCAAGATATTCTGGTTTAGCAAACATAGCAAAATGCTGCCTCATGTTTAGAAAATATAGCCCTGATTTTTATTTCTTATGTATTTCTTTGCTGTGTTTAGGTGCTATGTTAAGAAAATATAGCCCTGATTTTTATTTCTTATGTATTTCTTTGCTGTGTTTAGCTGCTATGTTTAGAAAATATAGCTCTGTTTTTTATTTCTTAGGTATTTCTTTGCTTTGTTTAGGTGCTATGTTTAGAAAATACAGCTCTGATTTTTATTTCTTATGTATTTCTTTGCTGTGTTTAGGTGCTATGTTTAGAAAATACAGCTCTGATTTTTATTTCTTATGTATTTCTTTGCTGTGTTTAGGTGCTATGTTAGAAAATATAGCTCTGAATTTATTTCTTATGTATTTGTTTGCTTTGTTTAGGTGCTATGTTTAGAAAATATAGCCCTGATTTTTATTTCTTATGTATTTCTTTGCTGTTTAAAAATATAGCCCTGATTTTTATTTCTTATGTATTTCTTTGCTGTGTTTAGGTGCTATGTTTAGGAAATACAGCTCTGATTTTTATTTCTTATGTATTTCTTTGCTGTGTTTAGGTGCTATGTTTAGAAAATATAGCCCTGATTTTTATTTCTTTGTATTTCTTTGCTGTTTAGCTGCTATGTTTAGAAAATATAGCCCTGATTTTTATTTCTTATGTATTTCTTTGCTTTGTTTAGGTGCTATGTTTAGAAAATACAGCTCTGATTTTTATTTCTTATGTATTTCTTTGCTGTGTTTAGGTGCTATGTTTAGAAAAATATAGGTCTGATTTTATTTCTTATGTCCCATTCACAAACTGCGATGACAGAGACACCGAGGCCATGCATTTGTGTGAATGCATAGTTTTTGTATTAAATTGTAATTAACACAATTTACTTCATATATATTTTACATACTTGATATAAAGGCCTTTCAAAACCGCAACCTCATTGTAAACAAATCGCACCCATATTTTAATCCCGTTTTTTGATGTGATAAGCTAAAATTTGTTTTGAATAAGCCCATTGAAATGGTGGCGCACCCGCAGTCGGAGTGCCCATCTCTCCTGGTCAATTGGGCGTTTTGGGCCCAGACTCTCTCATATAATTGTTGCTGTGGGGGGTTTCGCCACTTCTCCCGCACAGCGTTGTCTGTTTTGCATTCCCAAGCATATGCGGTACCCGGGGGGGGGGAAGACACCGTCCCGATGTTCGATACTAGAGTTGGGAATTTGGAGGTTGCCATGTCCTCCCTGTGGAGCTCTTAATGAATCCTTCAGTCCTCTAATATACGCACGGCCGATACACTCAATGGTTACACTGTGCTGCTATTTTCGAGGAACTGAACATCACGTACTTGCTCAGACCGTGGAGGGGTTTTTTGGTCATGATAATGCCCCTGATAACTTACACCGTATTTTGTGCGCAAGCCGCAAGTGTTTGGAAACTGGCTGGGCGCACCGTGGGTTATGCAAACAAGTACAACCTGCAAATTTGTTTTTTCACCTTGTCTCATGATTTGTGTTTTTGTACTGTCATGATTCCAATCTGGCAAACAGTGAAAAAGCTTGAACCACTGGCATTTTAATCTTGGCGTAGAATTCTTCTGTGGGGTTTTTTACGTACTAAAGTTCGAAACCGATCTTAGCCGGCCCATACATCACTAACTAAAAATTTTATGTGCGTCTTCTAAAACAAGTATTTCTTCGTCCGGTCCGTACCTTGTTTTTTATGTTTTTTTAAATTTCAAGGTCAGGCCCGAGGGTCACGATGGGAAATTCCCGGGGAAAGCCCCGCCGATCCTTGTTTTAAATAATTCTCACGGTTCCTCATGATTTTACTTTATGACTCATTCAAAGATTAGACTGCAACAACTTGTCAGCCATAATTCAAATACATTCTGAGCTTGCGCCCTATCCAAACACGACAACTTTCGTCGTGGTTGTCCAGACAAGCCTGGGCCCTGACACGGCTATGTTTCAGCTAGCCTGTTCCCTAGTGCAGGGATAAGTAGGAAAGTCACCACTGCTATAAATTTTTCAAAAAATTAAAACCCCAAGCAAGTAGCACGACTACTAGCATTTCCCAGTGCCGTTGGGTTTTGAACCGATATTTTTTGTGAGTGATTAGTGTATTAACAATTCGGTCCGTCATATGGTTTTTCTTTTGACATTATCACCAGACATTTGGACTCATTAGTTAAGTCCTAAGCATGGAACCAGAGGGAGTACTGTTCAGTTCAGACTTCAAGTCCACTTTGATGCAAATGTTTGACCAGATCATAGGCAGATGATATTGAATTTCGACCAGGCAAGACTTGAAGTTCGAGAACCACCTTGTAAAAATCTCACATATTTTTTTTCCTTTCTTCCTTTCTCCCTTCCTTTCCCCAACCCGCAACAACCGCCTCCTCCCAGTACGCTTGGAACCCCGTCCTCGCCCCGTTCTGGGTGTCCTAGTTCAGCACGCACAACCTCGGCCTATCACCACAAGCTGAAATTGGGCCCCGGCCCAGGATCTTTTTGATGTGGGCACAAACCCGACTATTTTTTCCCCTGAAGAATCAGTGGCCCATAGCCCAGGATTTTTTGGAGATTATGGGTACTGACACACACCAATGTTTAGGATTTGCATCAAAATTTCTTAAGGGGAGGGGGTAAGTGGTGTGGGTGTTGTAGTGGGGGTAGTACCCTGGGGGAGATATGAATCTAGGTGTTTTTAGTGGGGGGAAGGAATATCAACCAACATCATACAAAACTTATCCGTGTTTTAAATCTTGTTATGTAATTGGCTCAGCCTTCGCACTTCCAGGCTTTTGGGATTACAATTTTAGAATTACATGCACCAGTACATGTAACTTTGAAAATTGACATTTCACTCTGTGAAAGTTTACATGCACAACTTGCCCAGGAATGTAAACATGGAATATTGGAATACTATCCATGTCACTACTTCACTGGCACTCGGGCACTTTATGCCTATGGACAGAACAGCCTCAAATTTTTAATATAACTATTAATTCAACATCCAATTTATAAACATTCTAAATGAAATAATCTCAAATTGTATACACATCAAAAAGTTTTTATTTTTTCATGAACATGCACGCGTGCATGCATGGAATCAAAGGTTAACATGCAACAAGAGAAGAAATTTTATGCACCCATGGGATGCATGTGTGCACATGGTAATATTTGAAGCCTGGGTTACTTCATACAGACCCTCAAGGACCAGACCCATTTTGTTATTTTTTTGCAATAGCCCATAGGGTTAATGTAACAAAATGTTTCCTGGTTACTAAGTACGATAAACACCCATATTTTAGCTTGTAAGCCTAAAAATGGGAAAAGCGGTCGCCAAAATATTTTGCAGATCTAGGTGAAGAAAAATACAGAGGGTTCTAATTCCAAAATTGCAATGTTTTGGAATTGATGTGAAATTGTGTCAAGGTCTGCGAACTTGGGTTGTGGCCCCTTTAACATAGTTAAGAATACACTGGCAACATATTGAAAACACGTGCGCACCCTCTAAAAATTTTTTCAAAAATTTGTATTTTTGCAGGTTGTAAAGCTTTAATTTACATTAGCCCTCACCTAAATTTAAGCCCAAATCGGCGCGCTGTATTGGTAAAAACAGAACGAATTTTTTATCATTTATGTCGCCGGCGAACATTAATTCAGCAGACCACTAGCTGAAAACCAATGGCGTGCACACCAGAAAACACATGCTATAGTTGGATCTTCTCACGGCATGCACCTTCTTTGACCGGTCTGTGCACCTTTTGTGTTGTATTTGAATTCAGATGACTACAAAGTTCCCCGATGATATTCATGTAACAGCCACATTTTGGGTTGATTTAAATTCGAACAAACTTAATTAAAGTTGTCCTACAAATTTCCTGAGCTTTTTGCCTTTAAGCGCCTTATTATGTCCTATCTGTTTGGGGCATGTTTATTTGTATGTGTACAATATAAGTGCGCTATTTCTTTTATTTGGCATGGCCTAGACTATCCTATATTGCCACATACAATGAAATGAATTTGTCATATATCCTTAAAATATGCCAGTGCCGCTTTAAGGGCAGCTAAATTTTAAACGTTGAAGTGGCAACTTGCCCATTTTTCAGAAATTTTCTTTTCTTGTCTTTTAATTTGCCTGCACAAATGATTATAGTCCCTATGCCACTGGAAGAATAGAGTATATTTTAGCACCTAAAAAATCCATACCCAACACCTTTAAAAATTCAACAATTCAACAATCAAGGGACGACGAATCACAGGTGCGTGGGTTCCCGATTGTTTTTGGGCCCCCTCCCTTTTTAACAGGAAAGTAAGTATTTTTCTCATTGTCCTCCCGAAATTTTAGCTCATCCCAACTCCATTTCTTTTTCAAGATTACTGACCAAAAAAACTGCTGTTTAATGGTTAACTACTCAAAATTAACCAGTAGTTGATAGGGCTTTGCACTAATGCATTATCGCGTCAGCATCACAACAGCAAGTTTTGTTTCCCACAGTACTATTGTTGTCACCCTATACAGTGTCAGGCTTTTTCCATATCATGAAGTAAAACACATGATATATTCAAAAAAATCAGCACAAGCCCCTTTCATGAACTATCAGCAATGCTCTCCCTTAATCCGCTCACCTCATAATCAACTCTCAGAGAGAGTGATTGAAAAGCTCTCCTTAGAAAATCTGATCCATAATTCTCTCGACCCTCCCCTCTTCTCCATTACATCTATATTTGACCATTTTTTTTACCTTGAAGTGTTTTTTTGGCAGGATATTTGGATCTCCTTGCCAAGGCACACGACATGTCTAGTTTTTAGTATTTTGTTTGGAACTGCAATCATAGATGCCTTCTTGAATGCTTTGACCATTTTTAGCTGATCATCTCTTGCCCCCTTTAACAGTTAAGGAGAGGTCTTTGTCACTCCTTTGCTCATTTTAAAATCACCCTGCACATGTGTCCTATTACAAGGAATATCAGAAGTCATATGAAACCATACAGGTCACAGAAAACCTGTCCACAGGGGGGGGGTGGGATACCAATGGAATCAACTCCAGCCTGTGTTTTCTTGTAACATCATTTCAGTCGTCCTGCTTTAATTAAAATTACTCCTGAGTGCCCATTTTTTTTTACAAAATCTGTCCCCCGTTTCCCATAAGGGCGCGTGATTTTTGGGCTTTAATCATTTAGGTGAGGGCTAAATATAAAAATTAACCACCATGTAAAATATCAATTTTTTGAAAAAACGCGTGAAGATCTTGAAGGTGCAACTAATTCACGTAATTCTTTTAAAACTAATCTTTTCCCCTGTGTATTTTTCTATTTTTTTTTCCAACTTTGACCACAATATACCATACTGGTTAATTTGGTAATACCAGTACACATTTAACCGCCTGGTTTACCTGCCCTGCCCCCCTGCAATGGGCCTGAAACGACCCCAAATGTACATTTTTTACCAGACAATAATTGTAGGGAAATTTTGGCATGGATTTATGATTTTTTTTAATATTTCCCCCTTTTAATACAAATGAAAAACCTCATGCACAGTTTACAATGTGGGACCTGTACAAAAATAAATTGTTTACCAAATGCCCAGTGCAAAATTTCCTATTTGGACCCAAATAACAATTATATCATAAATACAGTAATGTTTTACCTATAGATATAGGATGAGAGTTTCTAGACTGATTATTTAAAATTTACAATTTTTTAATGAAAAGTTTGACATCTTGTTCCTTAAAGAATTTTCACATGGTTTCATTTTACAGCACCGTCAATGGCCTACATTGTTACATGCATGCACATCCGCATGTAAAGTAGTAAAAGCTGAACATGCTCAGCCAAAAAGTTCCATGCATTTTTGCAATGTGGCTTTCGAACACTGTGGCTACATTATATTTTGACGTAGCAGGACAATGTAAAATTGGCACGGCATGTGGTTGGCGATCCGGCCTTTTTTATTATCCCATATCAAATTTATCACCACGATTTGCCAATCAGTGCCAGTGAGACAGGGTTAGGCGTAGTAATTTTTTAAATACTGTTTGTATAAGCATTACCAAATTGCCAACTGGTTTTTGTTTTGGGAAAGGCCATTAGCACAAGTGGGTTTCTGCGATCTTCTGAGAAGTTGTTGCCCAGGTGGCATAATGCGACGCTTAAAATCAGCCATGTTGTTGTAATTCTTAGCCTAGGGTTTTTTTAATAAGTGCCCCATAGGTGTAGCATGTGTTCGCAGAAATCCTTTTTTTATTTTAGGCCTACATAGTAAATCTAAAGCTGTCCCAGAGATTTTACCCTTGGGTCCTATACCTAATAACAGTTCAGATTTTTCATTATCTTTTCAAGAGGCTTTTGCTTCAGTTTTTAGCCTAGGGGTGGCAAAGCGTAGCCCTAGGCATTTAGGCTCCTTAACTTCATGAGTATGAAAATTTTTAGAAGCCGAGGGCTTGTAATTAGGCTTAGTAGAGCACGATTTTTAGTATGCTTAGGCCCTAGAAATTTAAATTGTGGGTCCTGCCAAAGCCCATTAATCTTTTGCCTTTTAAATCATCCAATTTTTTTTAAGGCTAGCTATGTCCCCCGACTTAAATAAACGGTTCACCACCATCATCACATCATGTGTCGTCAGCCTAGCCGATTCATCCTTTCCATGAATCTCTATTTTAACCAAAATAAACGAACTGAATTATACATGCAAATAAAAACATAATCAATATTGTAAGGCCTATTCAAATAGTTTGCCCAAATTGCTTCACTTCATAAAAACTATTAAACAATTAGCGTAAAAAAAACACTAGCACCATCAGTAATTTTAAACCTTGTCAATAGCAACAAGCACCCAAAAGTGACATGATGCGACCCAATGTTAAGCGATAATACTAAACTACATCACAGTGCGGATGTGGCACTTTATATTTTTATCACACTTGGGCTAAAGGTTGATTAATGCAACATTACATCCATATTTCTGCTATAAAGATATCACCTTAACTCCATATTTTCTGGCCAGAAAACGTGTAATACCATTACTCTGGGCCTAGCCCTGCTAATTTAACAAATTTCTTGGGCCACTAACACACACTGTAAAACCAAGGGCGAGAATTTTGGCGAGAAAATCCGAGAACCGATTCCTCGCAAAGATTCTCGTAAACTGATTTGCGTGAATCAATGTTGATTCTCGTATTAGAAATAACATTAGGAGCGGAATCCATGATTCTCCGAAAAATTTTGCTGATGGAAATCAAGACTGATTCTCGCACACGTTTAGTGACGAAATTCTACTTAACACCAACTTCATTTCTAGCTAGGCAGGGTTACTGTTTATTATAGTCTCGCTACCAACTAGCCAAAAAGGCTAGGCAAGGCCAATTAACTAATCCGTGCTGACCTCAGTCAGGCTCATGTTATACCATGCATACCGATTGATATTGTGAAATGTACAATACAAAGAACAACCGGGGTTTTAGGGTTTCCATAGCCTCTGACCTGTGTAAATATGACCTGATTGACATTTTGCTATCCAGGATAAATCTCCCGGGTACAATGTCTATATATTGAAAAGATTTCCCTAGCCTAAGTACTAGGTTTTGACATGACCCATTGACCAACCACTGTCTAGGAGTTTAGGTTAAAGGCTGTTTACACTCATGACACTACACCTACAAATTTTTGTCCAACAAAAAACGACAATGTTCCACTCCACATGTCCCAGTAAACTAAAAACTGTGACCATTGTAGTCGACTCATGGTAATTGGTCAGTACTAACCGTCACCCGTAGTTTATCAGTTTGAATCAGCTCTGCAGTAGGCCTACTTAATATTGGCAAATTTGCAAGCATGGAAGGGCGTCATTAATTCCGCCTTACACTCTCACTGTGGCTGCTGTGAGCAAAAAGTGATTGACACTTGTTGAACTGTTGAAAGCATGATGAACAAGGTTGCCCCTAATTCCCAGCGACGGCACACAAACTCCGTTGTTCCTCGTCCATGTCCCCTCATCATGACCAGACTTGCCAGCATTTGGGTTTTCATGATATGATCTACAACTGCTGTTGCCTTGTGAGTGATTTTATATTATTATTCAACATTTCCCTGGCTACGCTGCATATATTGGTCATGATTTTGTTACCACTGTCATGACCTGTTGTCATTAATCCTGGACTTTGTTTTCCTACACGTAATATTAATCTGAAACGAAAAGCTAAACAATCGTATTTTGTGAACCGGATGAAATTCTTATTTATATTTATACACAAATATTTAAAAAACTAAATAATATAAATTTATGATTTAGCTTTATTTCCGTTTTATTTATAATTACGATATAAGCCTGGTTGTAGATCTATACCTTCCGTTTTTTTTCGGAGTTTCCACGTATTTCATCATCCTCGCTAATATTTTAGCTTTTTCTTTTTTCAAGATCAATCCGGCCAATTTTCCCCCTGATTTTTCCCTTTGAAATTTTTTTTTTTCTCTAAAACGCTTTTACCAACCTCACTGTTGGGCCCAAGAGAAGCTATAAACACAATGCTGTCATTTATATGGTTTGTTGCGGAGTTGGTCAACCCTACTGCGCATGTACATCGTAAACACGATGTAATAGTCCTCCAACTTTTTTGCACGTATTTTTTCTCAGGCCCCGAAATGAGCAAACCGCCATCTTGGGAGCCGCCATGGTGTGCTAGTTGCGAAGGAGGGCCAGGGACACCCCAGGCTAATGGAGCTCTTTAAATCGTATTTTGGATTCCCTCCAAACCGCTTGAATGAATGTCATCACTTTTTAAACCATAGGCAGAAGACGAAATTTGGAGAAAATCTTTTGGCAAAATTCAATTTTTCGCGCCAATTTCAAAAATCCCTAGACTGCTGATATCGAGAAAGTTATTTTAATTCAATTTTAGTCTCCTTCTCATGTATATTGTCCTACCACTCCTTTGACTCCACTAGTGTCCGAAGCACTAACGTCTCCAAACGCACACGCAGACCCTACGGCGCTCATGCAACCAACGCAGGGGGGTAGGACATGCCACGCAACAGCCTGAATTCAAATCGGCAGCAACATCCGGCCGCGCACTCGAGTGCTAGTCCTTTCACACAGACTTTAACGGTAGGATGGCGCTTTCGGCGTATCGGACCGGTTTTTTACAACCTCAGACTTGCGCCTAAAGTCCTAGGCCTGGTCAACGAATATTTAAATCTAAATGACCGTTTATTGGAAATTACACTTACAACTAAATTTATGCAGCGGGGTTAATCCCCCAACCCCAGAACGGATTTTGAAGTTTAATAATTTAAATCCCCTTTATTTATCAAGATTTTTTACTACGAATTGTATTGGAACTAGGGTTTAATGAGGATTTTTTTGGCCCTTTTGCAGTAAACCTTTTCGACATTTTAATGTCAGAAAAAATGAACCGGTTATCATGAAGCCTTTAACACCATAGAATCTATAGCTTATATAGAGTGCTAATTTTTCCGAGGGATGCCAAAATAAATCCCAATACACTCTCAAACTGCTTGGAACAAATTACGTGCTGCATTCCTGTGCCTTAAGTCCATGGTTTTTCCTGGTTTTATAGTAGCTGTCCTCCATTTTGTTTTTTGTTTTTTTTGTCCCTTTTTTCTGTTGTCCCGTTTTCATTTGTTTTTTGATTTGTTTTCATTTTTCCTTTAAACTGGTTGTGGCACAAAAACTCAGTTTGAAGTAAACAAGGATAATTGCCAAGTCAAACCATTCCCACCCAAACCAACCAACCAATAAATTCCCCCCCCCCCGCGTACCCATTTTTATACACCTGGCTGGGAGAGCAAAAGCGCGGTACATTGCCTTTTCCAAGTTCACAACCACATTGGCGACAGCGGGGCTCGAAACCACAACCTTATTCTTTAGATGCCGAGCACTGATTCCACTGCAACCACATGTGATAAGCCCCATAGTGTACTCTAAATTATGTTGGTCCAAAAACCAAAATGGGGCACATTTTTCAACTATAACTTCCAAACCAACATCCTTTCCCCTATACGTCACAGGATAAATGGAGAAAATAGTAAGCTTTCCTTCAGATACCAAAAATTTGGACCACTTTCCGGTAAAATTTTGGCCAGGGTTTCTGGAAACGAGGCCCTATTTAGTGATTGGAACATTGGCACTTTTTTGTTATCCAACTCACGCCCATCCAATATTAATATAAATATCCATTCAAAAAACCAGGTGTTTGGCAGCAGCAACCCAAGACTTTTAGTTGAAATCTTGTTTGAAATCTTGACGAAAAAATATAATTCAATAGATATTCTTAAAATATTCAACAAAGGCCTTGTCATACAGCAGCAACCTGCTATTTTTAACACAGAGCAAGCTTAGGTACATGGTGGGACCTCTAATCCAGTCAAAAGGAAGGATTTTTGAGGCATTTATCGAGGGGGTATAAACTTCCTTTTATGTAGGATCTTATGGTCCCCCAGTTCCAACCGAAGCAACCTTCCTTAATAGGCCCAATTAGACTAAGTGTGATAACCCCTACATCTCACAGGCCTATTTATATGTAAAACTTCTCTCAGGTGGGCCAATCTAGAGGTGATCACTTAATTTCCAAAAATGAAGAATTTTAGTAAAAGTTCCTCTAAGTTGTAAACGGAAAGTGTAATAACTTAGGCCAAATTTAATACGTTTTTATAGCCGGCAAATATAATAGACTTTTTATGTGTTTTTGCTTATATAGGCCCTACCATTAAAACGCCTTGCGTATTTGGTTATACTGGGAGAACATTTTGATTGGTACCCAGACCCCATAGTTTTTTGGTGAAAAGGTCCATTTTTTATATTCCCTGTCGCTTTAAGTAGGAGGTTTACCCCACCCGACCCCACCTCACACCACCCCGTCCTGCACTTGTAGCAGAAGGGGGATTTTTGTCATAGCAACAGCTGTTCGGTGGTTGTCGTCTGCTCCTGTCCGTCGTTTTCCGTTTTCTAACCAATCAGACCCTCTGACCCATTTTGATGACACTTGCACCACACTAAGACCCTTTTTAGTATATACTCTGCTACTTCCTTGCATGTTCCACAGTTCTGCAGGCCAAAGTCAAAGGTTATCCGTTGGGGTTTATTTAAGACCTTTTTTTCTGCTTTTATTCCCATAAAAGACTGTGCCAAACTTTTTAGTTTCCTGATCTTATTTGCAGTACAGGTACACACACTGCATTTTTTGAAATGGAATTCTATTGGGGAATGGAAATATGGAATTTTTTTTTGCACAATTTATATG